>JAKGSA010001318.1:1249-48722 GCA_033558755.1 Philaethria dido | reverse complement strand
CATAATACAATAACCAAAACCAAACTTAATTAGTTTTTGCCATATTAAACAAGGGTTAATACACATTAGCCGTTGTTTCCATTTGAATGGCGCAAAAACTAACCGAACGTCAAATGAATGGTATATTTTGCATGAAATTTATAATATTGTACACAATAGTAATGTTTGTAAGTCAAAATATAGAAGGCCATCACAGTGGGACAGTGCGTGACTTTAAACGTGATTGGTTGTGAGTTCGATTCCCACTCATTTTTTTTTTCACTTTCATTTCTCCGCTCTGGTAATACAAAGCGCGGTGTCTTGTTTTGTCACTTAATACGTAGTGTCTCAAATTCGGTCGGATAGCGGCGAATAGAGTGTTTTGACACTAAGTTCACTAACCTTGCTATGCTGGATAAAAGGTGAAGGTGGGTGTTTTTTTGCTAAATCAAAATTGTATATATTTAGTGTCACCAATATATTTTATCTTAATAATTTCGTTTCCTGGGTTTGGTGACAAGGCAAAGCGCGGCGTTGAGTTCCGCCACCGCCACTCAGCAATGTCTCAATTCGGCGGAAAGTGGGGAACGCAGTGTCTTAACAAGAGGTTTTCAAGTTTCCTCTGCCTTCAGCTATATACGGAATACAGCGTGAAGTTAAAAATATAAATAAAATTTAACGTAAGGTCAAAGTCGTTTTTCTAAAGAATGTATAGCTTAAAACAGCTTCTTATATGGTCATTACGTAATCTATTCACCGTATTCTTATACCAGCTATTACAATAATAAAAAACACATCTTTTGACAACGCCAGTTGGGCATGAATTGAGCTATTTTTGTCGGCATCAAGTCTTTTGTTGTAAAAAATTGAAATTCTTTTAAAGACCAGGTGTGACAATCTAAACACAATAAGATACAGTATAAGATTCAATCACCATTACAAATTTTTGTAGGCTACCGTTTTTTAGACAAACGTTTATACTTTGAGATGAAGAATGTTTTTGTGGGATCGGATCAAATAATAAATCTTCGTCATGACCGAGCTCTGACATTTTAACAGGGACATAAAAGAACAGAGCTTCCTTGATATTATTTTGCCCGGAATTATATTCTGGGAAGGAAATTACAACAGAATTGACTGTCAATTTTTTTTCTAATTAAATAGATGCTGATCAAGCACTTTGTCGTGTTTAATGAATTAATTTGGAAAGGAAATTTGTTTGAATATCATAATAAAATTTAGTTTTGTTTTCTACGGTTGGCATTACTTATAATTTAGTACTATATAAGCATTATTTGGCATTTTCACACAGTTATTATGGGATCATCAACTTTTGTAGAAAATGTATTTGGTGGTAGGAGGTTCGTCCTCCGTCTGGCTCGCGACCACTATCATGTCAAAGACGAACCGCCAAATATCTTGTGATGTGTTCCGGTTCGATGGCATGTAAGCCAGGTTTTCCCCTTTCCCACCCATTCTTTCCCAAAAATGTGGTGGTTCCGATAGCGGACTACTACATTATCCTCCCCTTCCGTCTCTATCCTCTAGGTTGGCAACGCATCTACAACATCTCTGGTGGTGTAGATGTTCATGGGCGAAGGTAACCACTTACCATCAGCTCTTCTGCTCGTTTGCCATCCGTTATCCATAAAAAAAAAAAAAAATGTATAAATTCTAACATTTTTCGCCTGTCACTTATAATCTGAACTATAAATGAGTTAATATATGAAAAATGCACTTGTCATTACTAATATCGCTGATGTAATTCATAGACACAAGCTAGTCGCCTAAAATTTATATATGGTATCTCGTGATGCATACACGATGATAATAAAGTAGCGGGCGGTGTTGCCACATGTCTCAATTTTATGAGGACAATCCCGACTTGTCATAATGTGAAGTAAAAGGTACGCTTGAAAAATATACCTTATTTATTAAAATTATATTAATAAAATAAGTTATATAGTAAAAATAAATCGAAATATATGAAAAATAGGCACAAGTTTTTAATATTAGAAAAGCAATAATAATGTTATATAATAAAGCAATAATAATAACGTTATAGATATAATAAATAAATATTTTTTCCCCAATTATCTCGATTTTATTTTTCAATAGATGGTAACCCTTAGCGGGACAAAAATTAAAGTGACATGATGTAATGTTCACTTTAATGAACGCGTACTGCATACTCACTAGATAATAGATATGAATATCTAATATATTTGATACGTACGGTATTTTATATTTCAATATATTATACTTGTTACAAATATAAAATATATTCTGTAATATTGATAATGTAAATTAAAGATATGAAAAGATTTTAGTTACTAAATTATTATTAAAAAATGTAACCATAATGTTCTGTTTTGTTTTCCTATAATTATAGTTCTTTTTCTAGTTTAACATCAGTTATTTGAATTATATTTTTTCAGTCTAGAAATATGTATAGTAGACATGTACTATAGCTAACATATTCATAGGTTGTAGGTATTGTTAATTTTGAAATAGGGTATCTTTTTTGTGGTTATTTTTTTCATCTTTACACTTTATCCCACACAGAAGGGTGAACAAAAAGAACCAGTCCAGACACTCTGTTCTCCACTTTCGGATTTAATTCAAAAAATTTTAATATAATTGGCGAAAAAAATTTTCGTTTTGATTTATCTGAGCGGGGAAGTTAAAATAATGTAAATATAACAATGTCACCAAGTGGGAATCGAACTCAAAATCAAATATGTTTACAGTTAGACACTGTTCCACTGCGTCACGAAGGGCTTGAGTTTTGTAGTTATTTTTATTATAATAATTTAAAGCTTTCATCAAATGTAAATCTCACTTCATTAATAAGCGTACCAAGTTTGAATCCCACATACTGTTACACATACATTAACACTGTTTTATATGCATTACGCAAGAAATCTGTTAACGATTAACATGAACGAGGATTGCATAAAACATGCCAGTATTTTCTGATAAACTGCATGTGAGCAACTGTGAACGTAAGTAGAGTACAAAGGAGTTGACAAGAGAAAAAAGGAACATTTTATAAGGACTAGAGTTAGTTTTTATATTTAAAGTTTAAGCATGAAATATTAAGAATTGCACTCACAAAAGTCTATTAACCTTTAATTGATATTAACCCTAAACACCTAACCTTCGTCGATTTGACGAGTATGCGACTGAAAAGTCGTTGCTTTCTTTGGCGGTAGAATCCGTATTAAGACACATTTTAATCAAAATCAGAGATACATGGGGCGACTCGAAGGAAGACGGGAGGGTCGGTCATTTTCCATCGATAGTGTTGAAGAGGGGACAGTAGTGAGCGGCGAAGCGTCCATATAACATGATTCCCATCGGCTTACCTTTTATAAATTACAATAAATTAGTGATGGATTTACTAGCAGATTAGGGATACCAAAATAACGAGGTCGAAAAGAATTTGGGTGTGAGATTGGAAAAGAAAATATACAGTTCTCTAACTTACCCATATACCAACTTACCTCAGTATACCGGCTTCCCTAAATATATCGGCTTACATTTAGAAAAATTTCACCCCTCGCCACTGGAAGACATCATAAACGAAAGGTTTTCGGTACATGTCATGTAAAAAAAACATATTCCTCTTCTTACAGTCGGGTAGGTAGCTGCATATCAAAATCATTCTATAAGAAATATCACACTACAACTTTTGATTTGAAAATGTTCTTTTAAAATCTATCTTTTATATTTTTTCTAAAAAGTTGAAGTGTTATTACGTATCTACAAGAAATATAAAAAGGTTGATTCTGCTGTTTTTTTTTTGTTTGAATCTTATTTTGTCTAATTTTTCCAAAAATACATCATTAGAGAACTCGGTGTGTCGTCACTTTACGGTAGTCCGTGATCACTGGTCGACATGTCACCACGAATGTCAAAATAAACGTGATTAATCCGGTTGAAATAGTTTCTTTTAATACCTTTATTCTACAGATTTAATGTCACTTTAAAACTAAATGAAGTCTCTAAGTGAAACCAGTAGTTTAAGTAGCTTACAGCTTCTTTAAGTATGAGAGATTATTTCTGAAGGTTTTGTATTTAGCCCTTGCGAAATAAGTTAAGTTGTATAGTAGCAATACTTTATGCACCTTTCTGCGTTCTCTAGTTATTATACGATATTGTAGAAATTGCTTATAGCGATAAGGTTTATTATTTCATCAATTTGGCGGAAAGTGGGGAACGGAAATGTTGGAAGAGAATGGAGTGTCTTAACACTAGATTCTCTGGCTCCCTCTGCCTACCCCGCTATATGTGTACGATACAGCGTGAAGTTAAAAAAAAAAAGTATTATTATTATTAATAATAAAAGAACGACGAGATCTAGAAACGAAAATAAATGTAAAAGCGCTAAATATATGAGAACAATATCACTATCACCCGTCAAATCTGGTCCAGTGGCTACTTAACCACAGCATCCAATCTCAACAAACAGATAAAAAGCTAAGATACCTTATGATCCAACATCGACCTTGGCTAGCCACGTCAGCAACTATATATATGTAGGTATATGTAGATGAGATTTACTGTAAAGGAGATAAGACAGGCATCTTCGCAATCGTTTTAAAAAAGAAATCTTACTAATATTATAAATGTAAAAGTTTGCGAGGTAAAGTTACTGATGTGCAAAAACTACTCACCAGATCTAGATGAAACCTTTATAGTGATATAGTTTATACATCTGAAGAAATTATGCTTCAATTTGTAAATATTTTGTGTAATTTGGACCAAATTGCATACATTCGTTTTTTGCTTCACCCATCTCCTACACATAGCCCATCAGGCAGAGAAAACTAATGCAAAGACACTCCGTTCCCCAATTTCTGCCTGATTTCGAAACATTTCATGTTGCCTTATGAGATCAGAAAAAAATTACATACATAAATACATAGTTTCACGCGGTATTCCGCACGTAGCAGGATAGGCAGAGGTAACCTAGTGGTAAGACACTCCGTTACCCACTTCCCGCCGAATTGAGGCGTTGCGTGCTGAGTGACGGAACTCAACGCCGCGCTTTGCCTTGTTGCCAAACCCGGGAAATGAAAAATTCCATTTCCTGGAGTGGGAATCGAACCCACACACTGTCGCTTTTCAGTCGTACGCTTGTGTCTCTGCCCCACGACAGGTGTTGAAAAAAATTAATCATCATTTTATTGATCAATTTGTAAATTGAATTTTAAGCGATCGTCATATGTACTTATACTAATATTTAATACAACAAAAATCTGAACACTGCGTATTTGTTTATTAGTTTATTTACGCTTTAACATAACTACCAATCATAAAAACTGCGTTCAATTTTTTTTACTTTCTCCAAAAATGTTTTTCATATCCTACATATGTGTGTGATTAACACTGAAAATATCAAAAATTGATAAATGACAAAAGATAAAAAATATTTTTCTTAGAATTACGATCATATTGGGCTGTCGTGGTGCAAAGGCACAAGCGTGAGACTGTAAACGCGACAGGTTGTGGATTCGATTCCTACTCGAAGAAATGGAAATATTAAATATTTATAATAATTAATATATAATAACAGTGTTCTGTTCAGCACGCAATGCCTCAATTCGGCGCTAAGTGGGTAACGGAAATCGTAAAGAGAACGGACACTCCGTTCTCTTAACACTAGATTCTCAGGTTTTCTCTGCTATGTATTTTTAAGTGCGGGATACAGCGTGAAACTAAAAAAATATATTACTAAAACCTAATTATATTTCAAATACGGTAGGAGTGCCACAAATAACATTAGCTAATAATAAATAACAGCATCGACTGCACGTGTGACTCATATGATTAATCTTTGTAGCTTCAAAGTTGGTTAAATTTTGATTTTCTTTACGCTCTTTTGCGTAATTAGACGGCGTGGATGGCGCGCTATGATTAATTGACGTGCATTTGCTTCTATACTATTGGTTGAGTGGTGCATTTTGAGTCACTTGCGTAGGTATTTATATTATAGCTTTTTGCTTTTTTTAATCTAGTGGCAAGATATTCCGTTCTCTGTTTTTCGTTTGTAGTCGAAACAGTGTTAAGTGGTGGAACTAAACGCCGTGATTTCTTTTACTAGAGTGGAGAAATTTAAATAATTTAAATATACTCTCTTGAGGTTGGGTTCGATTCCCATCTAATCCATAAACAATCGCTTTTACAGTCAAATGTTGTCTTACTCCGCCACGACTGCCTCTATATTGTTTATATTTTTATTTTTAAAAGAAATTATTATTTAAAATGGTTTGTCGTGGCGGAGTCTGATAGATTCTAACTGTAAAATCGGTGATTATGGGTTTAAGTCCCACTTAGGGCATGATTATATTTTAATTATTTTGAATACTCCGCTCTAGTAAGACAAAGCGCGGCGTTAACTTTCGCTATTCAACACGTAAAGTGTATATCTCCACTTGAAGTGAAAAATGCCTGTCGTGGCGCAGAGACACAAGCGTGCGACTGTAAACGTGACAAGTTGTGGGTTCAATTCCCACTCCAGGAAATGGAATTTTTCATTACCTGGGTATCGTAACAAGGCAAAGCGCGGCGTTTAGTTCCGCCACTCAGCACGTAATGCCACAATTCGGCGGAAAGTGGGGAACGGAGTGTCTTAACACTAGGTTCCCTCTGCCTATCCTGCTATATGCGGGATACAGCGTGAAGCTATGTATGTATGTATGAGTAAAAAGCCCAGAACATAAACCCAGGTAAAGCGTGAAACTGTAAAATGTACGAAAAGAAAAGAACAGTGTTTTAAAGCTACTCTCCGTAGCCAACTGTTATAATAAGCCAGAAACGCTACAATTAAGTCAATATTTATCCCGGAACCTAATATTTTGTTAACTAGGAAATATTTAATATTCCTAACTAGTTCTGTGGTTTGTGGCTATATTTCCAATTCGTTGTCAACCAGTAAACGTAACTCGAAGCCTGAATATTTTAATATGCTTGTTAAAAATACATTTAATTTTGAATTAATGATAGTATCATTTTATTTTCATATTTTGTACAATTTAACTATTTTTGTTTCATGTTTCTCTTTTTTTGTAATTAATATGGGTGTACAATAAAGGATTATTATTATTATTATTATTATTATCATTAAGGAACATGTGGTTTTTGTAAACGTGCTTAGAATGTAAGTTTCAGAATAAATATATATATTTTTTAACTTCACGCTGTATCCCGCATGTAGCGGGTTAGGCAGAGGGAATCAGACAGCCTAGTATTAAGACACTCGATTCTCTTTCAATAATTCCGTTCCCTAGTTTCCGCCGAATTGAGGCATTGCGTGTTGAGTGGCGAAACTCAACACCGCGCTTTGCCTTGTTACCGAACCCAAGCAATGAAAATACTAAATTTTACATTTCCTGGAGTGGGAATCGAACCCACAATCTGTCGTGTTTACAGTCGCACGCTTGTGCCTTTGCGTCACGGCAGGCGTTATATATATATTTTATTTTTGCAAAATAAGATATCGAATAATATATCGAAGTAGGTAGAGGTCACCTTATTTTAGGAGATTACGTTCCCCATTTTAAATATTATAATTTAAACAAAATACAATAAGTAAAATTAAATAATAGAGGCCCTCGTGGCGTACGGAGATCGCAGTTTGACTGTAAAAGCGGTTGTGGGTTCGATTTCAATTCGGGTAATGATTATATATAAATTATTTTCATTTCTTCTCTCTAGTTAGACAAAATTAAGTTCTGATTTTCAATAATCAATGTCTCAAATTTGGACGGAAGCTGGCGAACGGAGTGACTAGACACTAGGTTGTTTTTGACTACTCTGCTAAGCAGGATAGAGTGAGAAGCTGTTTTTTTAAATACATATTTATTCCTAAGTGGAAATCAAACCAGCGACCATTGCCTACATAATCAGAGACTTATTACGCTGCTGGTTTATTGGTGAAACACATGAAAGTCACAAAAATGTATTTAAACTTTAACATATGCAATAAGGGCACTGACCTTTCATGAAGTAATCAATATGAAAACGAAGAAATGGTGTTCATTATAACCCTTGTCCAGTCTAAATTAAACCTTCTAGCGACTCACAATAAATTGCCTGTGAGAAACTTTGCATATGACGATTTGTTTTCTATTGATGTAAGAAAATAGATATTCTAGTTTTCAAGTACATTAGAGTAAATTATTAACCGACTTCAAAAAAGGAAGAGGTTCTCAATTAGGAGGAGATATTCCCGCATAACTTTTAATTGTGTGAACCAATTATGATGATATGATAACTGATAACTTTTTTGTATGATAACTGACGATATGATGATTTAGTTATGATCTGACGAGTAATTTTCGAGCTATTCGTAATAATTTTAGTTTTTTGTGTGTTCTTTTTGAAGTCGATTTTCTTTATTTGTTATTATGTGAATTATTTCTATTATCTATATTACTTGAAAGTTTCATCTAGATCCGTTTAGTCGCTTTTTGCCTAACAGTCTCCATCCATCTATCCTCATAGATTATTGTATTTATATAAACATATTTATCCTATAAATAAATTTGCCGAACGCCATCTAATCAGAAAAATGGGTACGAATACAATATTAATTTATTTAATAAGCAATTTTTAATAATGCTTACATAATAACCATTAATAGGTGTGAAACGTCAGATCTGGGAATTTTTTTAAATATTGTAAAAGTGCGTCCAAAAAATAATTATTATGTAAAAAATCTATTATTTATTTAAAAGTATAAAAATGAAAATAAAAAAAATCAAATAGTCATCTGAAATTTTAAGTTGTTACAAAGAAAATATATACAACTCAGCAGCATATACACAATATATAGATAATTTACGTCCCAAAGTCTCATCAAGAAGGCGTAGGTACGTTAACTATGATTTATAACAGCCCAAAGTCAAAATCAATGAATCAATCTGTAACATTATTAATTAAATCTTTTTCCATTCCCAATCCTTTCTCAATTTTAAAATATAATTTAATATTATTTGACTAAAGCGTCTAGTCATTTGTCATGTTCTTGGATGTCGTGATAAGGTATTATTAGTACCATCTTACGCAAATCAAGAAAGGCAAGAATTCTTGTATTATGGAGGTTTTCTGGGTGGTCCATAGTTAACTTACGCTTTCTATCATTATGTTTAACATATATAATTTACTCTACGTTAAATATTGGGTTTAGATGATTATTAGGTAGCGTAAACGATTGCTAGGCTGGTGGTCGACTGTTTGTTTTTGTTGTGTTGGTAATGTGTGGCTAAATAGAACGGTTACAGGTTGGGATTCTACATTTACCCGTAGAATTATAGTGATCTATTTAAAAAAATATATTTTTGAAAAATGTCAAATTGAGATTTTTACATTTAACTTTTTTGAAAAGAAAAAAAAAGATTTTTTTAAAATTATATATTAATGTAAATTCTTATTTTAATCGGCGTTAAGTTCCGCCACTCAGGACGCAATGCCTCAATTCGGCGGAAAGTGGGGAACAGAGTGTCTTAACACTAGGTTATTAGGTTCCCTCTGCCTACCCTGAAGCTATGTACGTATGTATGCCATCAAAGTCGATAAATATCGTTGTTTTGTGGCAAACAATTGAAACGATGATTTTTGTTTAGGTCCCTATAATTCTAGAGGTGCGATATAAAGTTTTTACAACTTCACGCTTTATTCTGCATAGCAGGGTAGTTATAGAGAACCTACTGTCAAGACAGTCCGTTGGTTTAACTTTCGAATTAGAGATATTACGTGTTAAGTGGCGAAACTCAATGCCGTGATTTGTCTTGTCAGATCATATAAATATATAAAAAATAATTTTAATATAATCTTTTCCCCAAATGGGAATCAAATTCACAACCAATCGTGCTTACACTCATACGGTATGTTTGCGCCATGATGCCCTCCTGCATATGAATCATTTTTTTAATTTAAATACTTTGTAACGAAAATAAATATAGAAGATACAAAGAATTTCGCTTATTTCAGGACATTCCGTGTCAGGAAGCCAAGGACGGAAACGATTTGTAATATAATCATTCTCTCTAGTGAAAATCGAACCCGATGACTGAAGAACGACTTGTTTTCTAAATATAAACAATTTTTGAACTAGTTAAATAACAGACAGTGAGAGTATTTCGTCATACATAACCTATTGGCAGATAATAGAAGTCAAAATAACTTGTCACAAGCGTCTGTCTGTCTAGCAGAAATATAAGCAATGTGTAATATACTACATATATCAGAAGAATATATCAGAAGCCGGGACGCAGAGGCGTCAGAGACGTGAGACTAAACGCAGCAGGTTGTGGGTTCAATACTCACTACAGGAAATGAAAATATTAATTAATATTTAAAATTTTCATTTTCTCGCTCTAGTAACTAGGCAAAGCGCGGCGTTAAGTTCCGCCACTCAGCACGCAATGCCTCAATTCAGCGGAAAGTGAGGAACGGAAATTTTAAAAGGGTACGGAGTGTCTTATCTCTGGGGTCTCCGATTCTCTCTGCCTACCTACTATGTGCGGTATACAGCGTGAAGTTAATATATCACTGTGAGTGATAAAGTGTTGCTTAATTATTTATCCAAACTAACAATCTATAAGGAAAATAGATATTTATATAACAATAATAACACAACAATAACGACGAATAAGCAGGTTCACACTAGTAAAGAAACTAGTGCCAAGTTACTCAGTTTCCTATTTTACGCTCAAAATTGAGACATTTGCGTTGAGTGATGGAACTCAGCGCAGCTCTTTGTCTCATTAAAACGCGTATATAATAAAAATATTTTAATATTTATATAATATGTTCCCCTATATAGAGACCGAACCCATAACCATCGTGCTTATAGTCAAAGTCAGTGTGCCACCATGGGCTCAAATACTATATTGTATATTAGTTTTTTTTTCTTTTTTTTTAACTTCACGCATTATCCCGCGGGGAAGGGAGGGAACCTGAGAACCTAGTGTTAAGACACTCCGTTCTCTTGGAACAATTCTGTTCCCCACTTTCCGCCGAATTGAGGCATTGCGTGGCGGAACTCAACGCCGTACTTTGCCTTGTTACCAAACCCAGGAAATGAAAAGATTAACATTTGCTGGAGTGGGAAACGAACCCACAACCTGTCACGTTTACAGTCGCACGCTTGTGCCTCTGCGCCACGACAGGAGTTATATATTAGTAATATCTTTTAAAAATATATATGTATGTCAAATGAAAACACTCATTGATACCTGTACATTTTTCTATATGACATAAAACATGCCGATACGCTATCATTACGCAGTACAGACTCAGTCTAATTATACTGTAATGAGATAATTTTATAAGAATTTGTAAAAAAGCTCTGGCACGTGTAACTGTTAGAACTGTTAGACTCAGTGTAAAAATAAAGGGGGAAATTCCGGTGATCAAAATGTTTATTGTGTGGGTTTAAAAGTGAAAATTAACTTTTGCAATTTCGAAAACATTACATTATTAACAAAGTAAATGGAACAAAGCGTTAAAATATATATATTTTTTGGCTTCACGCTGTATCCCGTACATAGCAGGGTAGGTAGAGGGAACCAGAGAACCTAGTGTTACGATACTCCGTTCCCCACTTTCCGCCGAATTGAGACATTGCGTGCTGAGTGGCGGAACTCAACGCCGTGCTTTGCCTTGTTACCAGAGCGAGGAAATGAAAACACGAAATATTATTCTTTCACTTCCTCGAGTGAGAATCAAACCCACAACCTATCGCGTTTACAGTCGAACGCTTCTGCCTCTGCGCCACGACAGGTCTATAACATATTTGAAGATATATCTCGGCGTTGGGTTCCGCCACTAAATACACAATGTTTTTGAATTGGGTAGAAAGTAGAGAACCTCTTCTGTTATTTGTGTTTTAAAAAAAAACATATTTTTTTAATTTACTTATATATATTTTTTTTTAATTTGGGCAAAAGTAGTAATTATCCAATTATATCATCACTACTGATACTAACGTATCATGAATAAGTATTTGCTGAGTGAATATTGACTCATCGACTTATAAATCTTAGACAATATTCTCGGAAGCTATAAAGTCAGTAGGCGAATTTAGTTATAGCCGTTTAGAATTAATAATAGGCTATTTGCATGGATTGTAATAACATTATTGAGAAAATTAACATATAAAAATTATGTTTCTGTTCAGCTTTCTAAAGCTTTTAACAGTACATGCTTAAATAGATTTAAATATATTTATTCATTAGTTTGGAGGTAGTAGATTCGATTCTTGAGCGATTCAATTTAATTCTTTAAGATAACGCTGCCTGTATAAAACGGTATCGGAGTGAATCGTTTTTTTTTATATTTTTGAAAAATTGATAAATTATTTTCATAAATAATGAATCATTGAAGAGCATTTGTTATTTTTTTACAAAAGATAGGAAACAAATAGGATAAGGAAGGAAGGAATGGAAGGGTCCAAATAGCGCGGGTTCGAGTCCCGTTGAGTTCGGGTTTAAATTTTGAAATTGTTTAAAAATGTTTTCGTTATACTCAATATACGACTAATACTTTAGTATACATATTATTTTAACAAATATATAATATAGTACACAGTAATGCTAGGAAAGCATTGGAACCCACGACTTTCGTGGTCATTATCACTCACTCTCATGCTAACTACATAATAAATGCCAATTAACAATAAACTTTATCAAATCATATGCCTAAATATATCAAAATACGCCATCTTTTTTTTCTACCCCAAATCTTCAAATAAATTTAAAATAAAAACACAAAATTAATTCCTTTTTTTAAATAAATATACATAAATTTGTAATAAATCGCACTTTACAATGTCTCTTTGTAAAATATTTCGTTACCCAGTATAAATACAAGCGCATCGGAATATAGCTGCTAAATTATTAATGGCAATACATAGCAACCTATGGCCCGAGTTTGTTGACATATTACTGAGCATGCGCAGTATTATACCTATCCATAAACAATGAGACCAGGACGAAATGCTTCATTAAAATTCCTTGAAAGCTATTGGTTCTTTATCGATCGTTTTAAAATATCTATTTAATTTATGGTATTCTTAGTTTGTCTCTATTTTAACTTTGACATATACAATAATAACAATAATAGGATAATTCAAACAAAAACATAATAATTTACGCCGCTCATATAGATAATTTAACAATAATAATTGTATTTAAGCATACGTTGTACATAAACTGAAATTCAGACATATTTCATATAAATATTCAACATAACAACATAAAAGCAACTCACCTAAAGCACTCCATCGTATACAAGTGTATCAAGTAATATTTCAGTGACACCCTTGATGTTACTCCTTTGATCTACACGAACATATCAAACACTTGTTCATTAATACCCTTATCAAATAATCACACACACTCCTTTTCATACCGGGCCCGGCTTTTTGCGTCTGTCAAAATCACGTGGTTTAGATGAAAAAAGAGGTAGAGTACTTCCGCGAGCGCCCGCTAAAGCGCATGACATTAACGAAACATACTGGATATTCCTATAATTCATGTAGCGTTCTAACCTCCCACACAGTTCGCGAAGAACTAAGCGCAAGTTGTCGAGTAGCACGTGGCTGTAGCTTACGGCCGCCCTTCCAGTGCGGTACGCTTCACGGAAAAGCGACTTTCTCTCGACTAATTTAGACGGCATTTCGCCTAACCACGCGGTAAGCCCAGAAAGATGAGCTAGAATATGGGACGATACAGATTATTTTCGTGCTGATGTCTAGTGTGCGTGCGAATGGGCCGCGGAAGCGAAGTGCAGTGTCTCATACGAATATTTCATCGAATTTTACTATTTTGGACAATTTCTCTGTTTATCATTAAAATATTACTTAAAAAATTCGCCCTGCAAATTACTATTACTTGAATAATATAAATATGTATTATTTACAGTATATTCGAAAAAAATTTCGCTCAGTACTTCTTTTGTCTTATTCTGAAGGATTTCGTAATTTTATATTCACTTAGACCTTTGTTGGTAAATGACTTGCGTTCATATTGTTATTATGATTTTCTCTTTCGCTAAAGAGCGAGTTTATTGAAAAGGCAAGTGTAAATATTGATGTAACGTCGTGTTTGAATAGTACAGAATGTATGCAATACTTAGGCGATGTAACCCACGGGTCAGTAAACCGAGCGGCGTAAAGGCCATCGCATCGATACGATGTTTAATTTTTCTATACAATGCATTATTTACTTTTTCGTTATATATATTTTTTTAGCTTCAGGCTGTATGCCCGCACACAGCTAGGTAGATAGAAAACCTAGTGTTAAGACACTCCGAGCTCTTTTAACATTTCCATTCCCCATTTTCCGCTGAATTGAGGAATTGCGTTCCGAATGGTGGAACTCAACGCCGCTTTCTCTTGTTACCAGACTGAGGAAATGAAATTACTAAATATTTAATATTAAATATTTAACGCCTGTCGTGGCGCAGAGGCACAATATGCGACCGAAAACGCGACAGGTTGTGGGTTCGATTCCCTCTCCAGGAAATGCAAAATTTAGTATTTTCATTTCTTGGGTTTGGTAACAAGGCAAGGCGCGGCGTTGAGTTCCGCCACTCAACACGCAATGCCTCAATTTGGTGGAAAGTGGGAAACGATAATGTTGAAAGAGAACGGAGTGTCTTAACACTAGAATCTCTGGTTCCCTCTGCCTACCCCGCTATATGCGGGATACAGCGTGAAGTTAAAAAAAAATATATATTTTCATTGGAACCTGGCATGGGAATTGAATCCATAACCTGACGCGTTTACAGTCACACGCTTGTGCCACTGCGCCACGATAGGCCTCATTATTTACTTTTTCTTTATATTTTAAAAGAAATAATCGTTATAATAATGAGATCATGAAAGTTATATCAAGCACTGTTTACACTTATATCTTGCGTCCTAATATTTTGACCTGAACTCTCCAAATCTTATCAACATAAATAAAATACATACATTAGGTGTCAATACCTACTGATAGATATGAGAAATTAAAAAAATATTAACTTAATTTTAATTAACACAGATTACTTATTAAATAAATAAAAAAGTGACAACTTAAATATTGCAAAATTAGATTTTTTTAGGAAACAAATGGAGACATTAAGTCTTATAAATTATAATATATGCCTCAATTTTGGTTAAATAAAAAAAAAAAAAATGTAATCGATTCCAAAAAGTTCTTACTAATAAAAAAAGAAAAGATAATAAAATAAATACAAACTATAAAATGATACTTTAACGCTTGACATGGCGCAGAGGTACAATCGTGCGATTGTAAGCGCGACAGGTTATGGGTTTGATTCCCACTCCAGTAAATGTAAGTTTAGTATTTTCATTTCCTGGGTTTGGTAACAAGGAAAATCGCGACGGAAAGTGGGGAACGGAGTGTTTTAACGATAGATTCCCTCTGCCTACCCTGCTAATTACGGAATACAGCGTGAAGCTATGTATGTATGTAAATATAGTATTACTACCCACATCAATTTTTGTTTTTTTGTTTTTTTACAACTTCATGCTTTATCGCCCAAAATATGAAAGTCAGAGAGAAGAGTTAAGACACTCCGTATCACATACAGCTTAGTATCAAGACACTCCGTTCTCTCTTTTTCAGACAGAATTCGAAACATTACGTATTTAGTGGCGCAACTGAACGTCACGCTTTTTTACTAGAAGGGGAAAATTAAAATAATTAATAAATAAATATAATACCTTGAGTGAGAATCGAACCCACAACAAATGCGCCATGTTGACCTCATGCATTATAACTGATTTAGTTAATTCAAAATTAACTTTTTCATTGAACCACCAAAACATATTAACAACGCGTCGCGAACCACAAAACAACAACGTTTCACAAATGATTGCTTAATTATCTGCTTAATTACCGTCCGCAGTAAGCCGATACATCTGACACCGAATAATAACAGTAATTCCCCAAATATTATCCTTAAAACTAAATTAATTTAAATTTATATTGAAATAGGTATTCAAATTATCAATTATTGTATTTATAGTAGAGGTCATCGTGGTGTATTGACAGCGTCTGTCTGTGATCGTAATTGGTTTTGAATTCGATTCTCAACAGGGGAAAGGTTATTTTTAAATTATTATTTAATCTCAAATTCGGCTTGAAAGGGGTGGACGGAGTGTTTCGACTCTAGGTTCTCTCTGACTATATGGTTTGCGGTAGGTAGTGTGATTCCGTATTCATAATAAAGACCATGGTGGCGCATTCGGAAAGCGTCTTAATGTAAGTAAGATTGGTTGTGCGTTCAACTTCCAATTAAGAGAATGTTTATATTTAATTTTTTTTTATTTCGCTGTGGTTGAACAAAGTGCGGCGTTAAGTTCCATCTCTCAACACGCAATGTCCTGTTTTTGGGCAGAGAGTTGAAAAAGCTCCCGCTATTAGTTTCCTTTTAACTGCCCTGTCATGCTGAATAAAATATTTATAATATGATGCCAAGTGGAAATATTTGACTGCAGTCAAAAGTAAAAAGTGGATAACAGTGTCTTAACAATAAGTTTCTGCATATTCTTCAAAATATGTGAACTTACTGAGTGACAGACAATGCAAATAATATTTTTTATTTCAAACGTCTTGAATGAATAACAAATAAGTACATATTTTGAAAACGTATAAAAAATTGAACGCAGTGGGATTCGAACCCGTGCCTCTCTCTTCATATTTTTCGTTTCCTAAGTGGAATTAACAGTTTAAAACTTTAAAAATAAATAAGTACATGCCTCGAAAATTAAAAAAAATATATTATCACCATATAAAATCAGAATCACACTCAAAGTAAAACTAAAGAAATATTTCACCTTTATACGTATCTAAAAATAAATATATTTGATTTCTCATTACTAAAGTTAAGTTGTGCAACCCATAACAAACGTAACGAGTGTCGATGAAGTGGATCGATAATGAAATCAATGAGCTACAAATTTATCGGACCTTATTTATTACTACGATCTGATTTTATAACCCAGATCGATGGCTCTTCTAGTATGAAGTTAAATGAATATTAAATTGTATTACTTATTGATGCTTTCGGTTCACTTTGTTGTAGTGTAAATATTAATTATTTTTTAAATTAGTTAAAAAAAAATTGTTGAGGTCATAGTTGTATAGTGAGGCGTCTGATTGTACACGTGATTGGTGGTGGGTTGGATTCGGGCACTTGGAGAAATGATTATATCTATTAAGCGCGGCGTTAAATTCTGGCACTTAACGCGTAATGTCTCGAGTTCGGCCGGAAAACGGAGAACGGAGTGTTTTGACACTATGTTCTCTCTGAATTTCCTGCTACGCGGAAAAAGTAATAGATAGCTTCCATATTATATAACAAGGATTATATTAAATAAAGTCTAACTGTTTCTTTGTTACATGTATGCCGCTGCTGTTGTCGCTGCAGTTAGCCCCAAGCAAAGTAATATTTCTTATTAAAAAAAGCACGCGTTCAAATACTCTAAAATCCTCTCTTAATTTGGAAAGGTCAGTTCAATATACGATAAAAATATTGTATGCAAATTTTCAAATAAGACCTCAATTCATGATGAAAATAACCAATAAAAAAATTATTACAAAATTTCCTTAATTGATTGATTGAAATATTATCTATATTTCACGATTGAAATATAAATATAGAGTTATTAGCTTCATCTCTTATACGAATAATAAACATATTTGCATGTGCGTCTTAAAACCTATTTTTGCAATCTGTATAAAAATTACAATGCAGTGAGACTCGAACCCGCACTTCTTCCTACCTTCCAAGCACAAGCGGTCAGAGGACCGCTAAGCCATGCGACGCATTGCATCAAGCTGCGACGAAATCCTTAAACGCTTGTTACAACTTATTCTTTTTGTTAGCACATCTGTAGAGAGATTTTTACAAATTTCTGCTACCCAAAGATTTTTTCTAAGCACAATCGTTTTACGAAAGGGAATACTATTTATTAAATATTTTAGTAGTTAAAATATCAAAAATATTTCTAACTATGTTCGTTTAATATTTTACTTGCTTTTAATATTTTAACGATATCAAAATTTATTATTAAGTAAAAAAAATACCCCACACATATAGTTTTAATCAAATAGTAAAAATACTGTGTAAAAATATATGAAAAATCCAATAATGGCGGTCATATCGTTAATAGAACAAAATTGATGAAAACATCAAAGAGATATCAAGTTTTTTATATCACTAACTGATTTCAATTTACCTAAATGGTATATACAGAGATTGATCAAAATCAAAATATTCTTTATTCAAATAGGCTGTTACAAGCACTTTCGAATCGTCAATTTACAAAGGTGTCAGCATGTCAGTCCCAACGGAAGCTACCACCGGCTCGGAAGGCAGTTCTGCTGAGAAGAGCCGGCAAGAAACTCAACAGAAATCATTTTGATATAGGTATATATTTGCTACCACTAAATAATCAATATATTAATACGTCAAGGAAAAACTTTGTACCCCTTTTTCCGAAAATAACGCGGACGGTAGAGCATAAAATTTGGCACACTTGTAATTTATATAGCGAAGGAGTGTACAATGATAATGTCTTTTTAAAATAATACATAAAAATTATATTAAATTAATAAAGTAAATGTTACACACACTACCGTGGCTTGACATGCAAGTTTATATAAAGTGTCATACAAGTATACATTGATAGACAACGCGTTGATAACGCGTCAACGGGAACTCTAGTAGTAGTGTATTTATATTATTTGATGCTTTCTCAGCATAGTAGTGCAGAGTGTCAAGACACTACAGGTGTTGGCGGAACTTTATTTGCCTGATGAGAGCGAGAAAATGAAAAATAAAAATTTAATTTAAATAATGAATTATTACCCCAAGCGGGAGTCGAACCTAGAACCATGGCGTTAACAGTCAACTGTTCCATTGCCCTGCAATTCCTCTTTTAAATTCTACTTAAATTTAAATATGCTCGTTATGTTTTTTATTTCGTATATTTTGATATTTGATGTTATTGACTTCGGGATGTTGAATACGCTTTTGCAATAAGCATAGGATATTTAATAAAAATTGTACTCATGCATTCGTTACTTTATTAACGATAAACATAATATTTTTATAGCATTGATAAAGTCCTTTTAACAAACTGTTCAGCATAAAGTTATATTACAAAGAAAATCAATAAAATTATTTATTTATTGATTTGTAACATTATATTGTGGAATGTAAACCTCACACAATGCAATCATCTGTCAGTTATATCGCTACTCTCGTCATATGAACATTTTTTGACAGCTCCATGCTTATTCCTGCAGGTAGTGTCGAGACACTCCGTTCTCCACTTTCTGCGTGAAACCGAAACGTTGCATGTTAAGTAAAGTAATGTAAAGTGGTAGAACTTAACGCCGTGCTTTATCTTACCAGAGCGGAGAAAAAAATGAATTTAAATTAAATCTTTTCCTCGAGTGAGAATCGAATCTACATTTATCTGTTTCACTGCGTTTTGATGATCTCTTGATTCTTGATAAAAACAATATCATCATATTAATACGTGAAAAGAAAAAAAAATGATTTCTTGATTGATTAAAATTGGCATAGGTACGTGTAAAATACACGTAGAAGAAATACAGAAAATCAATATTTTTTATATTAAAACATTTCATCTTAAATTAATATAATAAATATTACCCACACGTTTGACGTGCACTTTTTCTATTAAGTAACAGGTTGACAAGTTACTAAGGCAACGTGTATTTTACACGTCAATGACAGTTAAAATATAAATAAATAATTCACTCGTCTGTCTTGGCGCAGAGGCACAAGAAATAAAAATATTAAATAATATTATAATAAGTACTTTCATTTCCTCGTTCTGGTAATAAGGCAAGTGAGTTGAGTTCTGCCACTAAGCACGTAATGCCTCAATTCGGAGAAAAATGGGGAACGGAAATGTTAAAGGGGAACTAAATGTCTTTACACTAGGTTCTCTGGTTCCCTCGGTCTATATTGCTATGTGCGGGAAACAGCGTGAAGCTAAAAAAAATAACTTGACATTATTACGAAAAAGATATAAAAAAAACTTGCATCAACAGAACAAAATTTTCATTTTATATTCACAGAAACATTCAGATTTATTAATTAGTTTCCACACATTTAGCGTTTAGCTACCAAATAGCCCCACCCGGGCGTCAGTCTCACGTAAATTTGTCACATGAAAGGACGTTTAATTTGCTGTTTCAGTAGCTGGTAATTACAAGTTTGATTGCTACGACCACGGAACGTGAGTGCCAGCGCCGTATGGCCGTTTGTTTGTATGAAACGTCTTTTGTCACTGTGATTACTGTCCGTACTATTTGTATTTTAGTGCGTAAATTTGAATTGGTATTTACGTAATTTTCAGATACTTATAAAGTTATCTAGTATTTTATTTTTTATAGCTCCACACTTTTTCTGTACACGAGGGTTGTAAAGAGGCCGCTGAGGTTCACGGGAGACGGGGTAATAAAGCCACGGGGTAATCCCGTGGCCTCGGCTAGGGGCGATCGAGGAGGAGCGTCATGAAGTTTTAGTGGGTTTTATCTGCCGGTCCGGAGTCCCAAGTACCCGTCCGAGTTCCACATAGGTCGGTTATCTGTAATAGACTTTTCCACGTAAAAAAAAGGTGGTAAAGAGAAACAGATGTTAAGAACCTTCGTTGTACGCAATCCAGACATCGGGTGTTGAGAAGCGGATTTATCCATTTAATAAAAAAAATATAATATAAAAAAGTGAAACTATGTAATAGTCTGTCTTCTTTGGATTTCAAGTTGTAAGAACAGTCAAAGAGACGTCTTATTTTAAATTCCACTCGTACTATCGTTACGAAGCTTCACAGACACGCTTCTTGAACAAGTTAAGATATAAAAAAAAGATCTATATTATGTCTTTTATATTTTCAAGTTATTTCTTGAACAGAAATGTAATATGCGCTTATAATTTTTATCCCTTAGTCGAGAAAGAAAACTGACTTTTTTTTTTTTTTTATTGATAACGGACGGCAAACGAGCAGAAGGACCACCTGATGGTAAGTGGTTACCTTCGCCCATAGACATCTACAACACCAGAGATGTTGTAGATGCGTTGCCAACCTAGAGGATACTGATGGAAGGGGGGACAATGTAGTAGTCCACTATCAGAACCACCACATTTTGGGGAAAGGATGGGTGGGAAAGGGGAAAATCTGGCTTACATGCCATCGAACCGGAACACATCATTAGATATTTGGCGGTTCGTCTTTGACATGATAGTGGTCGCGAGCCAGTCGGAGGACGAACCTCCTACCACCTAACAGAACTTTATGTTAAGTGCAGTAAAAAGTACAGTTATTATGAAATTTTCTGACTAGATGAATCTTAATTGAATTTAAATGGGACCATCAGGATCACTAGCTATCATATAAAAAAATCATCAAAATTGGGTCGCCCTGTATAAAAATAGCAGTAACACATATAGAAATACAATTCAAATGATAACCTCCTTCTTATTTCAAGTCGGTAAGAAATATACCATGTTCTATTATTTTTGATGAATAAAAAAAACTTGATCGAAATATCAATTGCTTGTTATCGAGGCCGCCATGATGCAGATAAACACCATGCGATTGTAAACGGAATTGGTTGTGGGTTCGATTACCACTCAAGGCAATGATTATTTATACATATATTATTATTTTCTAGCTCTAACGAGACAAAACGAGATATTAAATTCTGCCATTCAACACGCAATGTTTAACACGCAATTATAATAGTATGTAGCTATTTGGTAGCTAAACGCTAAATGTGTGGAAACTAATTAATAAATCTGAATGTTTCTGTGAATATCAAATGAAAATTTTGTTCTGTTGATGCAAGTTTTTTTATATCTTTTTCGTAGTAATGTCAAGTTATTTTTTTTAGCTTCACGCTGTATCTCACACATAGCAATATAGACCGAGGGAACCAGAGAACCTAGTGTAAAGACATTTAGTTCCCTTTTAACATTTCCGTTCTGAATTTTTCTCCGAATTGAGGCATTACGTGCTTAATTTGAACAGTAAGCGGAGAACAGAGTGTCTTGACATTCGGTACTCTCTATCTACTTCCGCTATACAGAGAAAGTTGACAAGAAATGAATAATATCATATATTTTAGTAGTCAAACTATAAAGTTACTTATACCTACATCGTTGACAGATTCAATATTTATAACTTCATTTAGAAGTGAAATAATAAGCGATCACTTGTTCCTTATCTCAGTGTTATATGTAAAATTTACGATTGACAATAAAATCGACAGTTACTATCATATCTTATTTAATTATCTACAGGTTACAGCAAATTGAACTGTGAACTGAGAAGTATTTTTAATTGAACCTCTTGAAGTAATATAAATTACCTTGGAAATAGAATACGAGGTGGATATTGTCTTTTTTACTGAGGTTTTAACGTATAGATGTTGTTAGTGGAAATAATGTGTTATTATTATATTAGTTAAGATTTTAATTAAAAAAAAGGAAAACCAACTTCAAATAAAATTGTAACATCATTACAAATAACTCAAAAACTACTCTATTTATTTATTTTTTAAAGTTATGAACTGATATATCTATTCGTATTAGTAAAAGACGACTTTTTTTACCACTCTCGTGAGAATTTCCAAAAAAAAATCTTCTGAATCTCTCTTTTTGCTCTATATTATTTAAGAAATCAATATTTAACATTTCAGCTTTTTAAATTTCAGGTCTCCGTTGTTTTTCCGTCATATTTTAAGAGTATTTTTTAATATATTTACGGAAAGTTCCAAAAATCCGATCAAAATACTTCAAATGCATTAATATTCTGGTATTGCTATTGTTATAATAGAAGAATGTGTAGCATTATTTATTTTTGTACATATAACATTGATACTTCCGTAATTTATTCGTCTTTTATTAAAAAAACGCATACCAATATTTTTTCTTTATATATACAATTTTTGCGTAAAAGGCTCACGCGGTTTGCGGTCCAGTATGACGATGCATACAAATTTCAAAAATTTTTGTCGCATGCGACGCAGTAATTTTGTTTCAAATTTTTTAACGAAATTTATATAGCTATTTTTTTGCCAACATTTCTACGTTCTTTTGTACGTTATTTACTATAAAACTCTATGTTTTTTTGGCTTAATTACAACAAGCAACATTTTGATTATTCTGACTAGAAATCCTTACTAATATTATAAATTTCGGTGGTAGGAGGTTCGTCCTCCGACTGGCTCGCGACCACTATCATGTCAAAGACGAACCGCCAAATATCTAATGATGTGTTCCGGTTCAATAGCATGTAAGCCAGATTTTCCCCTTTCCCACCCATCCTTTCCCCAAAATGTGGTGGTTCTGATAGTGGACTATTACATTGTCCCCCCTTCCATCAGTATCCTCTAGGTTGGCAACGCATCTACAACATCTCTGGTGTTGTAGATGTCTATGGGCGAAGGTAACCACTTACCATCAGGTGGTTCTTCTGCTCGTTTGCCGTCCGTTATCAATAAAAAAAAAAAAAAAATGGGAATGTAAGTTTGTTTGTTGCACCTCCACGCCAAAACTACTCAACCGATTATCATTAAACTATGTACAGAAACTATTAAAGGTATTTAAATAACAGGATATTCTTATCAAAAAAAAATATTTTGACGTGATCATTGGTCAAAAAATGTATAAATTTAGAAACTTATTTTTTTTATAGTTTTCATAAAAGTAGCTTATGTCACTCTTCAGGCACCTAACTTTATCGACTCAAAAAAACAATACATAACACTCGTTGCGACCTTACAGAAGGACAAACAAACAAACACACGTTCCCATCGATAATATTATAATAGTATGTAGCATAGACTGCCACTGACCACACGAGCGAAACCGCGGGTAACACCTAGTAAGAAAATAATAATTATTTTTGACCTTAAAGTCTATAACATCTAGGGTTTTTAGTTCATATTTGGATGTGTAGATCACGTTACCTTCTCATTGAAACCTGCTAAAGTTAGTCATCGTATACCAAGATAACGAGCTAACGTATTTATGGGACTTCATTGCTTCTGTCTAGTTTGCTGTCTGGGTTTTACGGCTTAAGTGTCTGCAGATTTCTTTTGCCAATCGCATTAGTTAAAAGAAATTATTATTTATACTTATTACAATTGTAATTATAACTATAATAAATATAAAGAAGATACCGGTCCTGGCGCAGAGACACAACTATACGACTGTAAAAGGGACGGTGTGGATTCCATTCCCACTATTTTTTTTAACTTCACGCTGTATCCCGCATATAGCAGGGTAGGCAGAGGGAACCAGATAACCTAGTGTTAAGACACTCCATTCTCTTTCAACGATTTCGTTGCCCACTTTTCGCCGAATTGAGGCATCCACTCCCATCCATCCATCCATCCCATTAAAATGAAAATATTAAATATTTATAATAATAAATATTAAGTATTTACAATTTCTCGGTGTGGTAACAAGGCAAAGCGCGGCGTTAAGTTCCGCCACTCAGCATGTAATGCCTGAATTCGGTGGAAAGTGGGGAATGGAAATCTTAATAGAACAGAGTGTCTTAACACTAGGTCTTAGTTTCCCTCTATCCTCTGTCTGTCTCCGTGCGGGATACAGCGTGAAGAAGCTAAATAAAAAAAATGTAATGCTATCATGATGGAGGGGGCAGCGTCTGACTATAAACGCAATGGAATCCAACCCACTACCCCTCGTTTTACAGTCAAATATTGTCCTAGTTAAATATACTTAAGGTCATCGCGCCATAATAAGTATATTATACATATCACAAATATAAATAAATTAAATATATATAGACAAAATTATAACTTAAGATTGGTTTATTTATTATATGACTGATGTATAGTCTTATATGTTGGTTGGTAAGGGTAGAATTTTTTCTATATAAAGATTTCGTCAAAATCTTGATTAACCTAGCCTATACAGGCACTTCCGTTACAACTAATTTCGCGTAACTGTTTAACAAAGTTCCCTAGAGATCGCTCTATACAATCAACGTTAGCGTACAAGTAAAGTTTTCTAGTAAACATAAACGTAGACAGAAAATAATTCTCAGAGGCCGTAAATACCGGCTGTTGTATTCTGGGACCAATTAAACTTGCTTATTTATATGGAAATTGTTGGGCAATCTTCTTTAAGCTTAAATACTCGTAGATTCATGAAAGCTTCCCTGTTTCTAAAATCGCTTGCGTTACAGGATTAGCGATCTTCAATTGTGTTTTGTTGACTGTTAATATGTATTTTTAACCGATTTTTGAAAAGGAGGTTGTCAATTTGACAGTATTTTTTGTGTGTGCATAACTTTTTTCTGAGTGAAATTATTTTGATGATGTTTTTTGCATATGATAGTTAGTGCTTGTAATGTAGTCCAGTTTTTTATTTCTTAAAATAAATTTAATTAAGATTTGACGAGCTGTTTTGGAGTTATTAGTAATAATTTTCGATTTATTGAATTTTGAAGTCGATTTTCCTTATTGTTAAAGTTTTAATTATATTATTTTAAAACTTTAACAATAAGGAAAACCGACTTTTTTAGATTATTATTTCTCCACTTTTATCTTTCTATTATCACCAAACAGGAATTGAATCCAGATCCAATGTAAGCACATCCCATCCATGGCATAATTTCGCAAGTGAAACTAATTTTGAAATATGCGATCGATGCGAATCGACTTTACTCCCACATGTCTATGTATCTTATAATTAACATTAACTTAACAGGAACAATAACCTTTTCAAAATACAAAAATAGTGCTTAGTTTTCTTAAAAATATCAATACAGATAATATATAAGAATTTTAAGGGCATCATGGCGCAGTCAAATAGCGTTTGACTATAGCCGCGACTGGTTATGTGTTTGATTTTTACCCGGAGTAATGATTGTATTAAAATTATACGCATCTCTTCGCTCTGGCAAGACAAAGAACTGCCACTGAACTGTGGAATGGCTTACCTGCGGCAGCTGTTCCAGGTCGATACGATTCAAAAAGCGCGCCTACTTACCTTAAAGGCCGGAAACGCACCTGTAGCTCCTCTGGTGTTACACGGGGCCGTGGGCGACGGGGATTACTTACCATCAGGTGACCCGAACACTCATTTACCTTGTTGCCTTCCATAAAAAAAAAAATAAAGAAAAAAAGCAGCGTTGAACTCCGCCACACTATACATGCAGTGTCACGAGAGAAACCGTGTAGCTACTTTTTTTAAATAAGAATTTACTTCACTATTTTACAAGTTTTGACCTCATAGACGTCATATTCGTATCGTATCTTTAGTTCAATATTATTGCATTGTATTAAGTGAACTTTGAATTTAGAAAAGTGACCTTTATAATAGTGTGTATGTTGCTTTTTGCACACCGAAGGTTGCAAGTTCAATTTTTATGATGTAAAAATTAATTGACGCTTACGTTTATATATTTATCTGGTAGCAATCTGGTTTAATAAAGAAATTGAGTTTCGAAATCAACTGTTTCTGATGATGCCTGGTGGATGGTGGGGGTGACTAGGAAAGGTTAATGAACTTTTAATCAGGTAATTTTAATAAACGCTTTTAAATTAAAATAAAATTTCGCTGTTTGTGTAACCTATCTATACATATATAACGCTTGCATTAATGAGTAACTGAAAGATAACATATAAGCAAAACTGCTGGTCATTGAAGGCGGGAATTAGGCATGTGGGGTCTTTGGGTAGTGTAGGGGACCACTAAGGGATTACGTAGTCCACTCGAACGAAGCCGCGGGATACAGCTAGATGCATAAATATATTACAAAACATGAATATATTTTTTTTATGTCAATTTCACACCTCCGTTCTTCATCTGAAACTATCTATATTATTTTACTTATTAGTTACTTAAAAATGCTTAACATTTTCATACTCAAATCGTTTATAATGGGACCATTTTTTTTGTTTACATAACATGGGCAATATAATAAAAGGCCGAGTATATATTGTGAGACAAAAATAACCAATTTAAAAAAAAAGGTATACGCCCCAATTTGAAAAAATTCAGGCGGAAAGTGGAAGATGGAGAGTTTTAACTATATTAATTATCTATGCGAAAAGCATGAAGTTGCTCAAAAAATATATAAACTAGACATACAGAATTACTGCAACGAAGTATTCAACGTAAGGTACAATGATAGTACAAAGTTATGAAATGAGCTATTTGACTTTCGACCCCAGTCTCAAACGTGACATTTTGACAATTTAGTTAAAGCAACCTTTTAGTTGAAGGTATTATATTAAGTTCAAATCACAATAGGTGATACCTCGTAAAATTTTAGCGTGATTGAATAGATTATGTTTTTAATTTAAGTCTGTCCAGAAAATATTTGTTATCATATATTTTGTGTATTTTTAATTAACTGCTTAGTATTCTAGTTTCTTTTTTTAACTTCACGCTGTAACCCGCATATAACAGAGAGAACCCAGTGTTAAAACACTCCGTTTCCCACAGAGGGAACCCAGTGTTAAAACACTCCGTTTCCCACTTTCCGCCGAATTAAGGCATTGCGTGCTGAGTGGCGGAACTCAACGCCACGCTTTGCCTTGTAACCAAAACCTGGAAATGTATTCTAGTTAATGGAAGAAATATCTAAAGACTAAGTATTATAGTGGGGAACGGAAATGTTAAAGGGAGTGGAGTGTCTTAACACTAGGTTCTCTGGTTCCCTTTGCCTACCCCGCTATATACATATACAGCGCTATATACATACAGATACAGCGTTAATTTAAAAAAAAATAGTATTATATATAAAATGGAGTGCGTATACTCTCTGCCTCTATCGATCAAATTTGCCATAACCTGTCTGGTTACGGCATATTTCTCAATTCTTTATGTACGAGTATGATATTATATTAACCCTTATTTCATTTACATTTGTAAAATTCGAACACGCACTTAAGAGATGCAAATCAATACTTAACCAACATGAGACCAATATAAAAGTACAAACGACCTAAAATTTACAGTTCCTTTCACATATGACTTTTTTCTTCCACTTTTCTAAATTGAATAAATGATGTTGTTGTCCATACTAAATTTGTATAACAATAAATACTTTAAATATACTTTATAATTTAAACTATCAAGATGCATAGAGGGGTTTTGAGAATAATCTTCAAACTAAATTAATATTAAGCTATGTAGCGCGCGTAAAATCGAGCATCAAGCGTGCTTACGGACGCTGCGGTCACATTGAGGATCGTAAACATGTACTTCCTTACCCTACCAACGCTATAGTGACCATTATAACTTGACACTCACTTTACCCCTTGAAGTCTTATTCTGTACTGTAAGCTTAGTACAGAAAGACGCCCCAGGGCTCTTTGATTCTGGTCAAGACGCATGCACTATTTGGAAGCCTTGGGAAATAAACTAAGATAACACGAAGGTATGTGGCTGTATGCCTTAAATATTTCCACTCTAAGCTCTTTAAAGTGTGCAGAAAATGTTTACAGTGAAATTGCTTATTTAAGAAGAAAAAACGTTTTATGAACTATATGTAACTTTAAAAATTAATATTAATATTTTTTTCTGAAATTTCTACCTAGAAATTGAATTTTATTACAATTATTTTAATTTCCGGTTGCCTTCCGGTACTCAAAATGACTTAAAATTTAGTGGAAGGAGGAAAACAGAGTGTCTTAACATTTTATTCTCTCTGTCTTCTCCTTTTACATTCAGTAAATATATATTATAAAATAATAAAAAAAAAGAAATTGTTTGTTTTTACCAAATTATGTTTTTTCATACTACACGTAAAAAAAACTTTTTGCTAAAATAAAAGTGGAAACGTACAATAATTTAAATGTTCTCTACAAAGTGACAATCGAGTTACTTCTTTCCGAGTACCGCTGTTTTAATTTTTGTGCGGACAAAGCCGAGTACAAATCCCATTTAAAAACGACTCATTATTTTCATAACAACAACTACAGTTCTTTATTTTACAATATTAAAGTGAAAACACAGATTGTAATTTAAAATAAGTTACAAATTTTACAAGGGACCATCGTGGCGAATTGGAAAAAATAGTTTCTGACTGTAACGCGATTGGTTGTTGGTTCGATTTCCACTTAAATATTTCATATCTCTGTTCTGGTAAGACAAAGCGCGGCGTTGAGTTCCGCTACTTAACACGCAATGTTTTGAATTCGGGTCGAGAGAGGTGTTCGGAGTGCCTTGACATTGGGTATTCTATGACTTCCCCCCTGTTTTGCGGGATCAAGCGTGAAATTCCAAAAATCTTTCAAATTGACACTATTTACTGTAATAACTATAAAGTCAAAGTCAAAGTCAAAGTCAAATAATTTTATTCAAAATAAGAAGTTACAAGCTTCATTTTTTGAACGTCAATTAATATAATATTATATATCTTTTAAAATTATAAATTTAGCCGGATACCCGTCTCTCGACTATGTCGATCTCTCACACTCTAGCTACAATCCAAACTTTTACATTTATATCGTAAATTTTATGACTGTTTTATCTATCCTTTAAAAAAAAAGAAAAGAGCTTCACGTGTTATCCCGCATCACAGGGTAGCTAGAGAGAACCTCTAGTGTCAAGATACTCGGCTCGTCGCTTTCCGTCGGAATTCTAGACATTGCATGTTAAATGCTTGTCGTGGCGCAGTGGCACAAGCGTGCGACTGTAAACGCGACAGATTGTGGGTTCGATTCCCACTCCAGGAAATGCAATGTTTTTCATTTCCTTTCATTTGTCGTTCGGCGTTGAGTTCCGCCACTCAGCTTACAATGCCTCAATTCGGCGGAAAGTGGGAAACGGAGTGTCTTAGCACTAGGTTCCCTCTGCCTACTCTACTATATGCGGGATACAGCATGAAGCTTTGTATGTATGTCTGCATGTTAAATGGCGAAACTCAACGCCGCGCTTTGTTTTACGAAAGCTGAAACATGAAAATAATTTAAATATAATCATTTCCCCAAATCGGAATCGAACCATTAGATTTGGCCTCTTGTTCTTCAATAAATATTCATTATTATGTTAACCGTCATCTAAAATATCGAAATAATTCACTCACCAAGTTAACAATGCCGGCTAAAATGACTATTCATACAACAAATTTTAGTCATATAAGCTTTTTGTCCTAACTTACAACTATAGTGCGGCGCAAATTGCCTACACTTACTTCTGTGCCGAAGGCATTATCGGATACGAAATTTCACACCCAGCCTACCCTTTACAATGTACTGTATGTTGCGGTATTACTAAGGAGGATAATTTTAAGTTTTATGTTATTACTAGTTGTTACCCGTGGCTTCACTTGCGGTCAATTGCAGTCCATACTAAATGTTATAGTAAATAGTTCATATATGCGTCAATTTTAAGGCTTTGAAGTAGCTAGATTGTCAAGTTTTTTAAGAAATAATCAAGTCATCCTCGTCATCATAAATATTATAACATTATTTTTTTAAAAGTTACCTTATGTTCAAAGTTTTTATGAAAATCAAGCTGAGTAGAAGTTTTTGGTTTTTGAAAAAAAGCGCAACAAACAAAAAAGTTGCAATACAATTATAAGAGTTAGAGTTAATATATATATATATATATATATATATATATATATATAGAGCAGAGATATGCAAAGAGTATATATATATATATATATATATATATATTAATTATTACCACAAAAATAAACAAGAAAATCCACACCATTAAGGGTCAAAATTGAAAACCAACTAAAAACGATTAATATCACTCGCGCAGTAAATCGTGATATTTAAATCGATACTATTATTTTTATGATCACGATTCTCATTTATCTGTACGAGGTGTTAATACTCCAGTATCTAACTTCCCAGAAACTATAATTATTTCATGAAAAAGGCACAGTAAGCTGACACACACCGAGACATACTCGTGTCGGATTATTTCTAATCGTTCATTTTATGTCTACGGAATTGAACGGGCGTTAGATCTGTAGCTTTAAATAAGCGTCCGTTAAGTGCTAGCATATATAGTGAAATTTATCTTTGCAGGCCAAGTGTTTTTTCGTGTCTTATAAATATAAAACAAATTACATCGTAATTTTCTAGTTCATTTTTTATATAGTCACATGTGTTTTTATTGAGAAATGGAAGGATTGAGTTAATATAATATTTTTAGGCAAGTACTAAATCCTTACTTATATTATAAATGCGAAAGTAACTGGGTTCGTCTGCTCCAGCTGATGCTACTTCTACTAACCATGAACCGATTTTGATAAAACTCGGTATGAAGATAGAACTGAACTTGGGAAAGGACATAGGGATACATTTTATTGGGGTGAAAAAATAGTAGTAAGGCTGAAATAGTGATGAAAGTTTGTATGGAAGTTCCATATTGTCAAACATAAAATCATGTAAGATTATTTAACTGTTTACCACTTTCAATATCTAATTTAACTATTTTTGACAAATAGTCTAGACCTTGGGAAAGACCATAGTTTACTCCTACCATGTCGCGCGATTATAACCGAATCTACACGCGGGCGAAGCCGCGAGGGAAGCTAGTAAATAATACCTCCTTTTCAAAATGAATACCGATACATGTAATAATCAGAAGAACTCTCAGAAAAATTAGTTCATCTTATCAATATATTAAATGATTTAAAAATCGGTCATGTGACTCAGGCCAATTTGGTGTTTTTAGAAAGTGTACTTTATTTTTGATATTTTTTTTTAATTGCATTTATTCAATGTAATCTTTTTTAATATGTTTGCCAATATCTGTCTACTCATCTCTATATTTTTTTTTGGAAAGTACTGATCGCGATTGTACGTTTTAAATGATACCTACCGACGTTAAATTAAAAAAAAACAACTATCCACTTGGTCTAACTATAAAGGTAGTACTTTTATGATTTTTAACTACTAAATAGTTCATTAAATCGTACCTCTAAGCTGTGTGGTGCTTCAAAATAAAAAAATTGACAACTCACTACATGTCCACTTAATCGGGCTCCATGCTAGCGATGTCTCTGAAATGCTTAATACAACAATTAATATGCCGATAAAAGCACAAGATAAGATATGGTCCCCACATACACTAACTATGGGTCAAGAATTTTCCGAACACTTAACGGTTAAATCCTAATAGGAGACGAGTGTAACCCAATACGCCGTTTTACGATTTCCGGCAACCGTCATTATTTTTATAGGCGACATTGACCTTGTGAATACTTTCTGCAACATAGTAATATTCCTATTCCATCAATTGGTATTCAAGTGTGATAAAAAGTAAATTCCCATTTTGCCTCTCTCCTTACGATAATAAGCTCATGATACCTTGCTTGTACCTAGGGAAGCACAAGAGCGGTCGCTAAAAGATAATATCGTTGCTTACGGACTGTAGTATCTTTTAAAATCTTCTATATTTTTTTTTATTGAAATAACTGACTGTGTATTATAAGCTAGCTTATGGGGCCCCATGTAAGCCGCAAAGGCCAAAATGGACAGTAAACCCGAAACCTGGTGTGGTGCTGGAATAGCATCTGGACAAATCAAACAAATTACTCAATTACCAATATGATCGTCGTCAGAAAAATACTACAAAAAATAGATTATATATTTTTTTTTAATTATAAAATTTTCTCCTGAAAGTGTAAAAAACAAAAAATACACGTTATTGTATTGAAAGCTAGTCTTGCATTTCCATACGAGACATGCTGGTCTACAAAAGAACCTAGAAACAAGTTATTTCACAATTTCTCATATATTATAAAAATATGGTTGGATGAATATTTTAAGCTTCTTACTAGCAACTAATCCAACTATCGATAAGAATTACTTCAATAGGCAATTCATCATACATTTGAAAAATAGAATAAACTATTTGCCTCATATAACAATAACTAAAATTTAACGTATGAACTATAATCGTATGTATTCTCTTCTTTACTCCCTTCCATTCATAAATACAGCAATTTATATTTCCACGAACGTCTCACGGCGATTTTGCTTTAATACTTTTTGCATATAACTTGATTTCCAAACATAGATGAGTACTATATGATGGTCTAAAGTGAATGAATGTTAGAACTACGTTTTAGTTATCACTTTCTTGTTAAGTACGGTTTTCTTTCTACATAATCGTAAAATTATAATCAAATGGCAAATGTAATGTAAGGACGATGGTTGTGAGTTCGATTTCTATTCAAGGGAATTTATTTAATTATTTTCACTTTTATTGTAAGATTGTAAGTCAGGCAATTCGATTAGCAATGTGGTAAGTGGATTGTCTTGAAAAAAGGTTCTCTCTGCATACCATTACGAAAAAAAAATGCTTCACGCTGTATCCCGCATATAACAAGGTAGATAGAGGAATCCTAAGAACGCAGTGTTAAGACACTCCGTTCTCTTAAGATTACCGTTACCCACTTATTTTATTATAAAGTTATTTTTTTATATATACCTATTACATACTATTGTTACTTATATTTTAGTAGATGACATTAAGAAATAAAATTTATATCACAAGGATCAAATAAACAGCAATTACACAGTCGTATTCGCAAATTGCTTTTATTGTTATATTCAGATAAGCGATGTTCTCATCAATTCTAGGCAATTTAGCTTAATATTTTAATACCATAATCTAATACTATGTTTCTAACTGAAACAAAAATAATGCTGACGTTGTACTTGTAGCTACTATTTCAGGACAAAATGGTTTTTTTTTTAGCTAAGCTAAGTTTTTAGTAAGTCCCAGGTTCTGGTCCGAGCTCCTTTTCTGGAAATGCATGGGGCATGCGGCATCTGTATGGGGGAATCCACGGAATGTCTAGGAGTGTCTTCTTTTCTGTTTCAAGGAGCTTACATAATTTTAGGTTTTGCTTTACGTTACTTTACTTAATTTTTTTGCTGTACGTTTTAGTTTTAGCACACTTTTTTAAAAATATTTAGACTGTGATACAGAAGAGATTAATATCGTGGAATATTGTTCTACATAACAGAATCTTCTGTATAAAGTATATACGAAATATATCGAGATAACAGAAAGTTTACAAATTCTTGCGTCACTAAGGACGAAGATTTCTTATTAAAAGTTCCTAATAAATGTTTACAATGAACACAAAACTGAACATCGTACTTTATCAGACTAAAAGGAAAATATATAGTCCCAAAGGTCATGTCAAGTCCCAAGGGTCAAGGCCAAGTCTTTTTAACCATAGTCATCGTTAATATTTAAGAAGTTCCGATAATTTATTTCTAAATCATACATTTTATATAAATTACAATAGCTATTTAAATTATATTTAATCTTCTATGTCATATAATCCTTTTAAGCAAATATCTCTCGGTAGCATTACATTGTTTCGTATGAAACAAAACAATCTTGAACACTGTTTACAAAAGTGAGACACAATTCTAATCTCATGGTAATACCTTCCTTATGACTTATATTGGCTAAAATATGTTTTACTAAAACAATTTCCTCTTCAACTAAAGAAGACAGACGGACAGCATAGAAGGAAGGAAGGAAGAATATATTAATCATAGAAACTTAAGCAATAAACAAAATTGTTTTGTCATAATCTTTCATGTAAGACACATGAAAGATTAGTTAGGTGGTAGGAGGTTCGTCCTCCGACTGGCTCGCGACCACCATCATGTCAAAGACGAACCGCCAAATATCTAATGATGTGTTCCGGTTCGATAGCATGTAAGCCAGATTTTCCCCTTTCCCACCCATCCTTTCCCCAAAATGTGGTGGTTCTTATAGTGGACTACTACATTGTCCCCCCTTCCATCAGTATCCTCTAGGTTGGCAACGCATCTACAACATCTCTGGTGTTGTAGATGTCTATGGGCGAAGGTAACCACTTACCATCAGGTGGTCCTTCTGCTCGTTTGCCGTCCGTTATCAATAAAAAAAAAAAAAACACAAAACATTTAAACTCATTTTATTAAGTGGCGTACAAATTTAAATCTCTAAAGAACGTATAAATGAAAATAAACATGTATTAAAAAGACATAAAACAACAGAGAAGTGCTTTATTAACCAATTACACACTTTCATAGCTAATGAACATAAAGTATATTAATTTAATTTAACTTCAGGCAACGCCCTCCCATACAAGATGCACCTAGTGTAGGGGACCGGGATCTATTAAACTTAATTTATCATTCAATGGAACGGTCATAGTGTAAGAATAATTTAAAAGATTGATCATTTTCTATGTAGCTGAATACGAAATAAGCTGAGGGCTATAACACAGATTTATTTATTCATATATATCATTATTATATATATCATTTTCGAGATTATAAGTGTAAAAGTTTCTATGATTAGATTTGAGCTGGAAGAAATGTCTTTTAGGCTTATATAAATTAACAGAGCTCTTTTTTATTTAAGTAGATTATTTAAAAAAATATGTTAAATTATGGTGATACATAATTCTAATTTACAGGTAGATCGTTAAGCTCTCACAGAAGAAATTAAAAAGGAATTACTCAGTGACTTAGCCAATTGACTAACAGAATTTTCTGTTAGTCAATTGGCTAAGTCACAAGTACAGTTGAAATTGTTGAGTCTATAAACTTGACATGGCGTGTAAGTTCCTTAGGGAGGATAGAGGAGCATTTTGAACAGGACTTTCGGAAATTCCTACGGGTGCAAGGAAAACCTAATTCTGCGTTTTACTGTCGATACTATGGTAAAAAGAAATACAAAGAGATTGCCGAAATTGTGGGCAAAGTTTATGTTATTAATATATAATACTTCTAGCGAAATATATAGTAATAATAAGAAATGGCTTCTTAGACTTCTTTTCCAAACCTTTTTGAAAATTTTTTGAAAATCAAATCGATTTTTTCTCCTTATGTATTGTAAATATACTGTCTTAATTTTTCGCAGTGATCATTGTCACATAACATTATTAAAGGGCCCTTAAACTTACTTAGGTCGTAAGTCCCAGGCACTCTCCAAACTCCTCTTTATACAACGCGATGGGCCCGGCACTCATGCGATGAGTCCATGGATTGTTAAGGAGTTTCTTTTGATCTCTTCTCATATCTAGAATCTGAACCTGTGATCTGCGACTTAATAAGTAAAACACTTTATAGAGAACAAAATTATATGATACTTTAGCACTTAATTTAAAACGTATTGATGCAAAATGAATTGGCGCATATAAAATTAAAATAAAACCGGTAATATATTGGTAAATACAAAAGTCAACATTACATTAAATGGCAACTTCGTTGTTTAAAAGCTCCATATGAAATGATTGTAATGTGATTCAATAAAATTCATATAATACTTTGAAACGTACGTCATTGATTGCTCACAGCTGCTTATTATCAATAAACATGATAACCATAATGGAATTTACATTTTCGTACTAGTTCATAAACAAGTTTTTTTACGGTCAAGGATATTGTTATGTGCCAATAAAATGCAAGGTATCTTTATTAATTATTGCTATCGCTTAATTTTAGTAAAAAATACACCATTGTGGCGCAGTAATTAAAGACTGACTGTAAACAGTAGTTGTTAGTTCGATTCTGTTTAGCAAAAAGCACTTTTATCTCGCATAGCAGGGTCGCTGATAGAGAGACCAACAAATAAAAAGTGTTAAGACATTCGTTCGTTGCTTTACCAAATTCGAGATATTGCATGTACAGTGGAGGAATTTAAAATGCGCTTTGTTTTTTTATTTTCATTTGATTTAGTTCATGAAATGTTTATGTTAAAAATACTTTCGTGGCGCAGAGGCACACAGCGTGCGACTGTATACGCGACAGGTTGTGGGTTCGATTCCCACTCCAGTAAATGTTAGTATTTTCATTTTCTGGGTTTGGTAACAAGGCAAAGCACGGTGTTGAGTTTCGCCACTCAGCACGCAATGCCTCAATTTGGCGGAAAGTGGGGGAACGGAATTGTTGTACGAGAACGGAATGTCTTAACACTAGGTTCTCGGGTTTCCTCTGCCTACGCTGCTATACGCGGGATACAGTCTGAAGTTAAAAAAAAATACTTTTATAATTTCCTCGACTTGGTCAGCTAAAGTAATTGTCTTTCACTACTTAACACGCAAGTACCTAAATGAGTGTAAGCTTATGGATAATGAAGCTATATATCAATATACTCTCTCAGCATCTTCAAGATATGGGATATTTATAAGCATAGGTTCAACTTCGCTAAACTTTAACGTATGTTCATGTAGAAAGAAAAGTTGCATAAAAAGTTTCTTGCTGTTTGCACCGGATTGGTGTACTCGTATATATGTACTTATAAAAAAAATAGTAAAAACAATTAGGATTTTTTGAAATTAAATACATTACAATAAAAAACCATATAAACATCAACACACATCAACTTCAGCCATTTCCAGCAAAGCAGGGCTTATATTTAAATTATTTTCATATTCTTCACCCTGGAAAGTAAAAGCGCGGCATTGAGGTCGGCCACGTCGGCGAATAGAGTGTCTTGACCCTAGACTCTCTCTGACAACCTTTATATGCGGGATTTATCCCGCTTTAGCGTGAAGCTACTCAGTTAATAATAAAACCTACAACCCATCCATATGTATGTATGCATGTATGTTTGTATGTATATATACTATTATATTGGTATATATGTAAATATGTAGGTTTAACAGTATTTTAGATCGATTTATTTAGTTATTTCTGTTATCTGCTATAGTTTTTGCACTGCATTGTGCCCGCTTTTATCTGTAGATCCCTTCAGTTAGGTTGCCTGGTAGAGATCACTTTTAGTGATAAGCCACATGATGACAGCCATAATCCCAATAATCAAAACTATTCACCATTCATAAGCATATATAATATACAATACACGTTCTAAGCACAAAAACTACCATAAAACTTACTCCTTTTGTATAGTAATGAAAACAGGGCAATAAATTTAATTGTTGCTATGTGACTAGCATAACTGAATTCTAGTTTGAACGGACGACCGCTGAAATGGCCGTTATAATACGGTTTTATGCAATAATCGCTTTGTACAATTGGCCGAATTAGTACGTTCGCTTGTTTAATAAATATTTACTTAGGAATAGCTAACAATTAGGGTCTGTAAATAGATTGCTACTTGCAAATTTAACTGGAATTTAGCAGTTTATGTTAATTATTTTAAAAAATTATCCTAAATTTAATGTATGTTGTTAACCGACATCAAAAAAAGATTTATGTCTTTCGCATTTTTTATGTATGTGTGTTTTTAATGAGAGCGAACCAATTTCGATAATTTCTCTTTTTTTTTTTAATCTCACGCTGTATCCCCTCCTCCCTGCAAACACTGTATTAAGGTCCTCTTCAACAATTTGCTCCCCCACTTTCCACCGAATTCGAGGCATTGCGTAAGCCAAAGTGGCGAATTCAACGCCGCGCTGCCTTGTTACCAAACCCAAGAAATGAAAACACTAAATTTTACATTCCTGAGGGGAATCGAACCCACAATCAGTCGCGTTTACAGTTGCACATGCGCCTCTCTGCGCCACGATAGGCGTTAAGCTTGAAATTTTCTAGTCTGGCAAAGTGTTTCTTCGATTTTAGGCTCATTTAAATTTAGTTAAGATCTATAGACAAGTGGTTTAGGAGTTATATTCGTTAAAAAATGTGTTTTAGTACATTTTCTTTGAAACTGATTTCTTTTTGGTTAAAATTTCACTATTTAGTTATAAAATTTAGTTGCAAGTATATTGGAGATATTTTTTCTTTTTTTTTTTCTTTTTATATATTTTATTTGAGATATTTTTCTTTGAGATATTTGTTTGATATTTTGATATTTGTTTTGATATTTTTTTTTTTTTTTTTATTTATTTAATATAAGTCTATAATATGATTATTCTCAGATTTTTGTTGAAAGTAGTAATTATCTCAGTTTGTTTTACATAAAAACACAAATTCGTAGATTTCCTCGTAGATAATAGCTGTCCCTCTCCGGACCCTGCTATACGGGAAAAAGCAGTTGAAAAAAAAGGCTAAAAATAAAAAGCGAAATAAATAAGGCCATTTGTAAAAATAAACATGAAAAACTAGAATATAATATCTCGTTATATATTCCTCATGAATAGTGTATTCATTGGGGTAAATGTTTTAGTCAAATGTAGCTTGAGATATTTTTATTCAACAACTGTATTGCAGAGGCGAAGCTACTTTATATAAAAATACTCCTAACATTTCATCATATTTATACGTATAATTTAAAAAAATAGATGCTCTAAGTTTTTTCTAAGGTAAACCGTTAAGAACAGTTTACTTCTTGAAAGACATACAAAATTATTATTAAATGAAACATTTTAACTTAGATTAATCGCATATGTTTTAGTTTTTGATATATATTTTGGACGTTTCCTCTAAAGGCCGGCAACCCAAATTCTCTTGGTGTTACACGGGGTCGGCGGCGGATCACTTACCATCAGGTGACTCTCGAACGCTCGTTTGGTTGTCCTTTCCATAAAAAAAAAAAAAAAAAAAAAAAGTTTTGAACACTGGCAGTAGCGTCCATGGTCTCAGGTAGACCTGTTGGATGCCTAAAAGTGCACCATTGGTTAAACATGTTTCATTTAATATATGTAAAAATCCGCAGTGAAAAATCAAAAAGATTATTGTTTAAATTATTTCTAATCTCTGGCCCTTTGATATTACATCGTTGTATTGAGATACGCCATTCAAACGGGATACCATCGAATCTTCATTTCACCATGTTTTCTTTTTATCTGGGAAAAGCATGCAATTGCTTTTATGTTTGAAGGACATGTGACACAAAAGATCCTAACGAATTTATGCTAAGGTTGTCTGCAATTCTAGTAGTCCAAAACAATTTCAAGAAAATATAGTCTGTTCTCTACAATTTAAGGATAATGTTACATAATGGCTGATGAAATCCAAAGCTTCGTTGTTAAGCATAATTTCTTACATTATAGTTTTATTCAGTTACACGCTTTGTCCCGCATAACAGGGTAGACAGAAGGGTGACAAGACACTCCGTTTCCCTCCGCTTCCCGCAGGAGCTGTCTTTGTGTTAGAACTTCTAACGTATTCTCAAGATGCGTGCATTTAATTAAAGTCTTCAAAAAATACCGGAGGAAGTACTCCCGAGTGAGTGTGGATTTGATCCACAACGTGCTTACATCCCATCATGCCACAATGACCTTTTAATTTTTCCTGTAGTTTAAATTAAAAAAAATAATAACATGGGTTCGATTCCCACTCGTGGAAGAATTTTTTAAAATATTTTCATCTCTCTTAGGTCATATAAAAGCGTATGTTGAGATCCGCCACTTAACACCCTAATGTCTCTCGAATTAGGGGCAGAAAGCGGTGGACGGAGTATTTTGACAATAGGGTTCACTCTTTCTTCTTCTTCAAAAGTCAATGAATTAGATGTTTAAATTATGTTTTGCCAGTGTAAAATAATGTTACTGCATCATCTGTTAAAGCCCCAATAAGATCGCAGAAAAAAAGCTGTTTCAAAGCAGTGGTGAATGTAAGCAGTTTCTTGTAAGTTAGTCCCATTGTGTCACAAGACGTGGGTGGATCCTGCGGGATGTTCCCTGTGTTCTTTGCAGCGGCCAAACTGGCTACGCAAGTGATTGAGCGATCCTCCAGGTTGGCCACAGTAGCATCGTGACCTTGGGAGGTAAACTCTCTTGGAGGAAACAAACACTGAAAGGGGGATGGGTGGTTAATCTGCCACAGCCATTCTTTTGGCAACGATTCGGATCACTATGACTACCCTACTATGCGGGATAAAGCTGTTTTTTTAATATACATATTACATTACTTATTGTATACAAGGTCAGTATTGTGTGAATTATTTAATATGCTGAACAAAAAAGGTATTAAAAAGTCGTTTAACTTTTGCAAATATTGTGATAATAGGGTGCTCTTTATCTGCATGAAATTTGTTATATGGGCATGATCATAATCTCATGTGTTCCATATTTTCAACGTGCTTAAAGTAAACGATAATGATACAATGAATTATAATTTAAAGTGGGGATCTCTCGCATATTTTTAAGTTTAAATTTATTGTTTAAAAATATATATATATATATATATAGAGAAAGAGAGAGATATATATATATATATATATATATATATATATGAAAGAGAGTAGAGTATATATATATATATATATATATATTCTATAAAATATTATTATTTCTACATTGTAGACATTTAAATTTATAAAAAAAAAAAAAATTAAAGCGTAAAAATTGTAAATGCAACAGACAGAACTGGTACCTAAAAATGTAATGTATGTTGCAGTAACCACTCAAGTATACTTAACATTAGTTGTAAGTAAATATTGTAATGTTTGCTCAGATTGTAATCGTCGTAGGCTCCAATAAAAAAAACATTTATTTTTATAGGTTTCTAAAATGTGTTTCTTATCATAAGTGTGTGAATAATATTTTCAATGATTGAGATTTAAAAGTACAATTATTACGAATAGCTCATAAACTACTTCGTCTGATCTTACTATTCCTCATATTATACAATTTAAATAGGGACCATATCAAAATATTAGCTGTCATATAAAATTTTTATTGGTGGTAGGGAGGTTCTCGTCCTCCGTCTGCGCTTCGCGACCACTATCATGTCAAAGACGAACCGCCAAATATCTTATGATGTGTCCCGGTTCGATGGCATAAGCCAGGTTTTTCATTCCCACCCATCCTTTCCCCAAAAATGTGGTGGTTCCGGAGAACGGAATACTACATTGTCCCTCCTCTTCCATCTGTATCCTCTAGTTATAACGCATCTACAACATCTCTTGGGTGTGTTGTAGATGTTCATGGGCTGAAGGTATCCACTTTCGCCTACCACTCATAGGGTGGTCCTTCTCTGCCTCGTCGGCATCCGTTATCCATAAAAAAAAAAAAAAAACAAGTGGAATTATCAAAAATTGGATCTTCTACCTTGTAAAAACCTATGCGGGTAACATACAAAAAATGCAATGACTTAGGACAACCCTCCTTTTGAAGTTAGTTGTAGAAATATTTAAAACAGATTACTTATTTACTTTCTTATTCAATTAGTCATACAAACAAACGTTTATTATTCCTATGTACTATGTATAAGTCAAGTCTTAATAATTAATAACATTGTAACATCGCATCACAGTCCCAGTTGCATCGTAAACAGGACGTTACATCCAGTACTTCTATCACAAGAGCGACTCATCGTTGCTTTATTTTGATAGATTAAACGTCATTCTCATATATACATTGTACGTTTTACCGATTTTCAAAAAGGACCAGGTTTTTAGTATGTAACGCCTGTCGTGGCGCAGAGGCACAAGTGTGCGACTGTAAACGCGACTGGTTGTGGGTTCGATTCCCACTCCAGGAAATGAAATTTTTCTTGTAATTTCCTGGGTTTCGTAACAAGGCAAAGCGCGGCGTTGAGTTCCGCCACTCAGCACGCAATGTTTCAATCTGGCGGAAAGTGGGGAACGGATTTGTTGAAAGAGAACACTAGGTTCTCAGATTCCCTCTGCCTACCCTGCTATATGCTGGATACAGCGTGAAGTTAAAAAAAAAAAGTTACATACAGATTTTTGTATGTATTCTACGCTAGCCAATTTTGACTAGTATGATATAGCTATCATACTAAAAGCAAAGCAAAAGAAGCACTAGCGTGCTTCAGATGTGGTCCCATTTAGATTTCCATTTGGTTAAAATCTGATACGTTGTTTTTGAGTTATTTGTAGTAATGTTATTTTTTAGTCAATTTTATTTGAAATCGATCTTCTGATTTTCTTAAGATAATATTTTTTTATATAATAATCATTCTGATCACTATGGATAAATAGTCCGTAATGACCAGAATAAATATTAACTTCTGTCATCTTTCACTACATTTTCATATTACTTAACTAAGCTAAGGAAATAAGATAAATTTCATCCAAAGAGAGTCCAAGTATTTTAATTGCCAACTAAATATCTAATTATTATAACTAATAAAACTTAATATTACTCAACATTACTTAAAATTACTTAATATTTCTTAACATTACTTAAAATTACTCAATATTATTTAGTATTACAATCTAAACTTCTATTAATTATAAACATTCATATATTATGAGATAACTAGATTTTAAGTAGCGCTTTTAAATTAACTGGTTAATAAAACAAATTACAGTAAATTTAAATTTATATCTATAATTTTTAAAAATACAGTAAGATATTGAAATAACAAAAATTTCTATTGAAATTCGGAAAAGCGTGGATTTAAGTCATGGTCATATTTAAAATATAGGGTTGGAAATTTTTGAAAGCAAGTTTTTAATTAGAATAGTCAAAATGTTTTCGAACAATGTCTATTATTTTTTACCAACTTGAAAAATGGAGGTTCTCAATTCGACAGCATTTTTTTTTATGTGCGTGCATAACCTTTTAGTAGGAGAACCAATCTGATTGGTAATAAAATTTTATTTAGTTAAGATCTGACGAGTTGTTTCTGAGTTATTCGTAATAATTTATTTTAATTTAAAATAGACTAAGCATTTTAGTGCCCGTCGTGGCGCAGAGTCACAGGCGCGCGACTGTAAACACCACTCCGGGAAATGTAAAAGTTAGTAATATTTTCATTTCCTGGGTTAAGTAACGAGGCAAAGCGCGGCGTTGAGTTCTGCCACTCAACGCGTAATGCCTCAATTCGGCGGAAATTGGGGAACGGAAGTCGTTTTTTTTGTTAAAATCTCAATTATTTATCAATATATATTATTTATTTATATATCTTTTATTATCCATGACGACAAAACAGAAAGCCGAAAGCTCAAGTTACCTTCATAGTAATCCTCTTTTTCTTCTTCCAAGTATTGACATCTTTATATATGACCTTCCTTTACAATATCGATACTGTTCTTCAGTCTTTTTGTATAAATAAATTTTTAACTTTGTAGAAATTTGGTATAAAATACAATAAAACAATTAAAATTTTAACAAAAAACTAAACCGACTTTAAATAAAGTGCACTAAAGTGGGAAATCGACAGATAAATACGTGAAGCAAAAACTTTGGATCCCTTTTTACGAAAATTACGCGAACAGAGGAGCATGAAACTTGGCACACTTTTAGTTTATATAGAGAAGGAGTGCTGAATGCTAATATTTTTATTAAATAATGCATAAAAAGTATATTAAATCAATAAAATAAATGTTACACACACTACAATGGTTTGACATGCATGCTTATACAAAGTGAAATAAATATTACTAAAGACAACGCGTTGTTAACGCGTCAACTGGATACACACATATACACACGACCACATCGGAAACACTAGCTATCATATAATAATAAAAAGTTATGCGGTAACATGTAAAAAAATAGTCAAATTGCGAACCTTCTGCTTTATTGAAGTCAGTTAAAAAGGCTCATTTAAAACAACTGCCTACATTCCAAAAATATAAACAAATATATTTTTAAAACATTTACGGGTATGCAAATTTTTTTAGCTTCACGCTGTATCTCGTACATAGCAGGGTATGCAGAGGGAACCTGAGAAACCAGTATTAAGATACTCCGTTCTCTTAAGATTTTCGTTCCCTACTTTCCGCCGAATTGAGGCATTCCTAGCTAAGTGGCGGAAATTAACGCCGCGTTTTGTCTTGTTATCAGAACGTGGAAATGAAAATACTAAATATTATTTAATTTTTCATTTCCTGGAGTGGGAATCGAACCTTCAACCAGTCGCGACGTATGCCTGTGCCTCTGCGCCACGACAGACTTCAATACGCACATTTAAAGCTAAATCTCTATATTTTGAAATAAAGCATATTTATAGGCTAGTGTGATAGGCTCGAGGATTACATGCATTTCTTCTGGCGCACCTAATGTTTGAACGCACGCTCTAATTATGCGCCGTCTTCGATGTGGAGTATTGAACTCATTGTTCATGTCATGTATTTATAGCTTCGTTCCAATGTATTCAAATTTTATTTACATATTTTATTGTCCGTTTAGTCATTGTTTGGTTTATTGATTACTAGATACTTATATAATTTTTTTATTCCGATGTTTAAGCTATATTATTGTAAAGTTTCTTTTGGATATGTTCAGTAGTTTTTCAGTGAAAGAGTAACAGACACCCGTTCATCCTCATTAATTTTCATATTTATGAAATTAGTAAAAAGTAGGATGATATAGAAAGATTAACGCCTGTCGTGGCGCAGAGGCACAAGCGTGCGACTGTAGACGCGACAAATTGTGGGTTCGTTTCCCCATCTAGGAAATGAAGTATTTTCATTTTCTGGGTTTGGTAACAAAGCAGAACGCGGCGTTGAGTTCCGCCACTCAGCACACAATGCCTCAATCTGGCGGAAAGTGGGGAACGGAATTGTTGAAAGAGAAACGAGTGTCTTAACACTAGGTTCTCAGGTTTCCCTTTGCCTACTCTGATATATGCGGGATACAGCGTGAAGTTAAAAAAATATATATAGAAAGATGGTTATTACTATTGTGATTTCTTATTATATGATTACATTCAAAGCGCCATAATTAAAAAACTGAACTGGACTATTATAACCGTATGACTGTACAGAAGACTAAGTAGGCGCTTTATTATATGCAAGCCGAAAAAATATCACAACACATTTTATATTTTTAAACAGTTATATTTAATTTGACTTCGTTGTTCAAATCAAGGATTTCAAATTATTCTCCAGTTGACCGATTAATAACTTTAATTTCACTGCCAAAGCTTAAAATTCTTAATAGTATGGGTTTTTACAATAAAATTTCCTTCAAACTTCACGCTTTTGTCTGTCACAAAAACGCTAGTGTCAACGTATTCCGTTCTTTACTTTCTGCTCGTACTCGGGACATTCCATTTTGAATGGAGATCAACGACGCGTCTTGTCTTTCCAAATTGGGACAATAAAAAAAATTCTTATCATACCTCCGAGTGGGAATCGAATCCACTACCGCTCACTTACTGTCTGTCTGTTACTGTCAGGCACTGCCTCCCTGCGCTACCATAGCCAGTAGTAATATATATAATTACTATTAAAAAAACTCAAACAAAAATATCAGTGACTGTAGCAGTCTGCAGAATTTTTTATTTGTACCTCGATTAATAAGGTTAAAAAATCATAAAGCACTTAAAAACTGGAGTCCACTGTAGAGTGCGTTCTTTATTCATATCACCTGCAGAGTTTTGACAGGAGGACGGAATCCACTGGAATGTCGTATAAAAATAAGAACGTAACTAAGTTTTGAAATTGCTCCTCTTTCGTTCAAGCTTTCTATCCTATTCTTGTATTTTTTGTGCAATTTTCATGTATTTGTAATCTTAAATGTATCAGAAACCCTTAAAATTATTATTTATTTATATGGGGGGTCTTCACTCTCCTCCCTGGGGAGGTGGGGTGATGGCTTCAGGCTCTTAGGCCTATGGCCATGGGAGTCTTCTCCGTCCATGAACATGGGCGGGTCATCGGGTTGGCCCATAGAGCCTCTGTAGGGGTTCTGTCTACAATTTCGGTTCCAGTTAGGGAACCGAGGAAGGATGGTAGTCGTAAGGGGGAGGGGGGGAAAGAGCCAAATGCCACCCGGGCGATCAGCCCAGCCGGGTGAGACCCACGATTCCTCGTGTAAGGCCCAGCTAAGCGATCAGCGACCAAGGTAGCAGCTCAGGGGATCAGAGGGGGGGCTAATGCTAGACATATAAATACTACCCTCACTATATGGGAAAAAGTGTGAAAATTTATATTTATCTGTAGACATAAAAATCTATGCAGAACCACTTAGAATATATTCTTCTGAATACTTTACTGCTCTATCACTTATATTTACATCATTTATATATATCGATATCTTTTGTGATTGTTGTTATTTGATAAATTTGTCTGGTTTAGACTAAGACTTTTTTTTTACTATAAAATTACGTTTGTCATTATGAAAAACTAAATCACTGATGATTTGCAAAAAAGACAATACAGATGTGTTTGAAAATCCACATTTGAGAAATTTACACAGATACAAATATTTGAGACCTTCTTTTTATGTTGCAGTACATACATATACATATACTGTCAATATACTCGTATTCTGCTCATACAGCCAACATTATAGTTTACAAAAATTACAATATTTATTAACTTCATTATTTTTCATTTTAAAATAATATTTCTTTTACAATATTATTAAATAATATTACGCCCCCTAAAATCCAACCACACGTCCTGATCGACCATCTGATCACGTAGGGGGCGGACACACGATTAATAAATTACTAGCGTGGCCAACGTGGCAATGGTAGCCCATTTAACCATGGAGACTTTCAATGTGGATAAACGTATAGGACCGCTACCCGGGGGTGAGCGCCGGGGCACGTTTGGAGCTGACGCTGGACGTGACAGCATGCAAGCCGTCAGTGGCTCTTTGCTGAACAGGCGGGCAAGAGTCGGGAAACCT
>JAKGSA010001317.1:28885-67880 GCA_033558755.1 Philaethria dido | reverse complement strand
GAAATGAAAAATTCCATTTGTTTGTATTTCATTTCTTTTGTTATTGAGCATAATTATCTATAGGGTAAACAACTAAACAACAGTACTTCACACTTGTATTTGTATATTAAAATTAATTACTAAATATATAATTGTTCCTAAACTCAAATAAGCCAAGCATTCACTAACGTTGCAATATTTGCAATACAAATCTAAATATGATGTAAAGCCTGTAGGCAGATTTCGTTCGTCCATCGTAGAATATGATTCCTGACAATTTACTAGTATGCCTGGGTTTCATTGAATATCGAGCAATTGATAGGGTTGGTAATATCATATATCTATTTCAATGGCATATACTGTACAGAATATTTGTATTCAGCTCATATTGGCATGATTCTGCATGAATCCTTTTGACTGTGATATTTTTAAATGTTTTTTTTTTGTGAAAATAAATGATACTTCCCAATTCCATTTTTATATAAACTTTTTTAATCATTTTTTTATTTCAAAATATATTTTCGCTTTGACTAAACCATGTCGTAGCACAAAACTTGGACTTTTTTGAAAAGGTATCAAAGGCACGAGTTTTAAATGAAGTTGGCAACAACAATACAACACAATAAATATCGATACTTCCGGATGGGATTTATTAAAGAATTTTCATGGCGACCGAAACAGTGAACAGCAATATAGCATCGTAATAACTTTACATTGCACTCAGAATGGAAACTCAAAAAACACCTGTACAAACAGAAATAGAAAAGGTCTGTGTATGAAAACGTATCGTTCGGCTTTGATCACCCCTTTCCAATAATAGAACGAAACTCTGAACCTTTGTACCGGTTTTGCCGCAGGCATTTCGACATACTACCTGTAATGTGTCCATTTAATTCATCTACACAAAATATAATCCTTTCCCACTATTGTTCATTTCGAAAGTTCTAATTTCACTAATGTTACGTGGCTGGTGTCATGGCAAACATCAACTAATGATTTAGGCGTTGTTTCGGGTACACTTCATGTTGACGTTTATGTTGTAAATTTTGTTACAGTTTAGAAAATTGGGTTTTTAGTAAATTTTCCAAGAAATGTTTGAGCAATACGAGTTTGTAAGTATCATAATCGAGTATACTGCTATAAAGTAATTATGGAGTGAATTAGTATTATAGTCAGCTTAATATAATGAAGATTCATGGCTCTTTGCCGGATATAGCGGGAACGAGTCCCATTGGGGCATAATTTACCACTATTATCCTATTATTTACATATATGTGATTGTCACATGTGGCCTATAAAAATAGACATAGTTCTAATAATATTCTAATCAATACCATACGTACAATAATTAGAATATAACATTTTGTAAAAATATTTGTCAAACGAAATTAATCATCTTAGTTGATCGAAAAGTTCAATAGTTTTTAACAGCTCACAAAACGTTTGCCAACATGATAATTAAATTAAGGACAACAAGCACGAATCAGAGATATTAATTAAAATGTAGTGTTTAAAAATTATAAACTTAAATAAACAGCATGGAGGGCGCTTGTGGCAGCGGCATGCGGGTCGGTAAACATCATGCCCGCTCTTTTTACGCCTTTGTCCTTACCAATTATAAACAATATATATGATGCAAATGAAAATTAATATTACAAATAATTACATATTTCTACAAAGATCTGCATGACATAAAATGGAATGTGAAAGTTTACCCAATAACTGAATTCATGGCAATTGAATTTTCTCAATTCAGCGTTGTATTTTGTAATACCAGAATAAATGCAAGTGAATAGAAATAATTAAAATATAATTATTTCCCCGAGCGGGAATCGAGCCCACAACCCATCGTGTTTTTAGCCGTCCACTGCGCAATTATCATTGTGTCTGAAGCACAATTTCTTTTTACAAGATTTGAACCTAAAACTTTCGTGTATAGTAATACTTGGTTTAGAACGGTTCCTACATTTATGTTACCACTAATCTTGTAGTAAAATTTAGTACTGTACAGTGTAATCTCACCCATCATATTTTGAGAGCACGAATGATGAGGGCGGACTTGTTGACCTCGCAAACTATAACACACTTGGAGCTAAAGTAACTTCTTGACGACGATCCTTTGGGTGATAAATCTAAATTGATTTTGGTCACAGACACGGCACCTTTTATTTCTATAGATAAAATATTGTTATCATTTCATATTTTATGGTTTTTTCTATACTTTTAACACATTTTGATAAATTCGTTACTAACACCTACCTGTTTCTAATCAAGAAGAGATATATGATACTCTTATATAAATGTTCACTGAAGTGAGATTTGAAATTATACATAAAGCATTCATTCCAGTTTAAAACTTTCCAAGTGCGCTATAATGACGCTTTTTTTATTTCATATCTATTTGCTTTATTTTTTTCAATAAAATATATTCTTATTATTATTGATCAACATTTTTAAACTATTAAAATAATTTAAATGCAATCAAATAATTTGTCAGTTACGAGTGTTTTCAAACTATTTTGTTATTCCCAAACAAAGTAGTGACTCACTCTACTTTTTCATAAAACCTAAGCTAAGTGGACATACACCAAAGTTCGGGTTATTATAAAGTATAGCCATTTTTAATTTAGTAAAGATTTTTTATTGCGTTTTGAAAATGATATATTTCTGCAAGCTTTTAATTGTATTAGCTAGTTAAAAAAAACATATTACTACATTAACATATAACATAGAACAACAAGCTTTTTATCCATAACATCCGATCAACTTATACTATCGATACAAAAAGAAAACACAAATAGACTTTACCTAAATCCCTAAAAGGCTCTTTATAATATGAAGAAATCCTCAAGATAAAGATGTAGCTCGCTATTACGGTACATTTTACATGTGATCCATCAAAGGCACGTATTAGCATTAGCTGGACGAACAAAGGATTTTAATTCAGTTATCGTACATTTTGTTACAATATGATTCTTAAATTTATCTCTTTTTTCACATAATATCTATAAAAAGGCCGTTACGTGTGTTTGCGAATCCTCGAATTCCTAATTAAGGATACCATACGTTAAGGGTTTAGATGGTCCTCATTAGATGATAAAAGATTTATGAGAACATAATTATTCTTCATCACTTCATTTGAAAGTCCAAAAAGCTTATCTTTTTAAATAAATTACACCGCCGAATGGTGATCTTTCTACCATTTACCATTGTTTTACTGTGTAGGTAAAAAGGCACAATATGAAACAACACTGAATATGAAATCCTTACGTATAGGTACATTACATTTACTTTTACGAATATCGAATCTCTTTTATTTAAACTAGTGTCGCCGTTGACGCGTTAACAACGCGTTGCCTAGCAACGTATATGTCACTTTGCATAAGCATGGATGTCAAAGATGGAAGCGTTTATCGAAACGTTATTTTATGAATTAAAATATATTATAATTCTGCACTCCTTCGCAATACCATATTCTCTGACCGCGTAAAGTGATCTCTAAACTTTTACTCACGTTAATATATAAATTAATATATAACCCTACGAATCTGGTATGTAATATTAATATTTACAATAGTAAATATATGTACCAATACGAAATTATTAAAAATAATAAGTTAGGGCGTAATTAAATATAACTCAAAAAATGAGTGATCTTATTAAAGCATCTATTGTCATTGAAAATACATTGTGGCTGGTTAAATAAGCGCCGCCATTTTTATATACCCTTTCAGTGAAGTTTAAATTAAACCTCTCGTTTGTGTCTGTAATTCGGCAGCGTTATAAAGATAGGCCAAGACGCGAACAACCCGCCTGGAGGCACCCTACTGTGCTGATTTAATTAACAAGATATGGGTCTCTTTATATACCAGCTCTAAGGATACCTAATACTTTTTGGGACATTGTCGCTTTTAAAGTAATCAAAATACACTAGCGTAATCATAAATTAACTGTATATTAATAGACAGAACAACAATTTGTATGCACGTTCATTCTGCATAGTTAACGTCATTCATCGCTCCAACGAGATTGCATTTGTAACTTCGTACTTAATCGATTAAATTTCTGATGTGAAATTGTATTGTTTTCATTATCCATTTTGTTCGGGACATTGTTTCCGCTCACGAACCTCGTAAATTATGAACTGTATGTTTTCCTGCAAGCCCTCGGGCCAAGCTTTAGCTGTGTTAAAACGAATTGAAAACCGGTAATCGAATGCGCGCAATGGGAGCTATGTCAATATTTTAAATTTAAATATCAAATGGAAATACCAGTTAATATTTATTTTACTGTATCCCATGTAACATCCATCTCCGTGTCGATTTTAAATAACCCAACTTGTTTTAAAACAAGAATATATTTTATTTACATCTCACCAGCTATGTTAATGTGGCTGTCCGTATTTATGCACAAGTAGGTACATGCAAATATTCCTAGCGTGCAGTACTGTAATTATGAGCTGTTTCATTTGTTCATAAACATTTTTAGTAGCTAGAAGATATTAAGATAAACATATATGTAAAATAAAAATTATAACAGACATTTTTAGAATGATGTATTTACAAAATTTTCTAAATTGTCATGTCCATGAAAATAAACGTCTAAATCATCTTTTATGATGGAATATTAAAAAAAATATTTAGCACGAGATAAAGTACGTCGTAAGTTTGTTGTTGTAAAGGCCCTAACATCTTTTGCGTCATCTGACGACGCAGTTTGACGTTGAAATTAAAAAAGCGAAACAGCTGCTCACCTTAATTAGAATTTTCCGAATTATACAAAGTGGAATATCGCTGGGCGCAACTTTTGCTTTAGCTTAAATTTCACTGTTTTAATAAGATAAATAAATTCGTTACAAATAATATTTAAAGCCAATTAAGAAAAACTTAAATAACTTCCTGCAATTGCAATCAACACTTTTCTTTACATAAAACGTATGTTTTTAAGACAGAATATGTATGATATTTGTAGCAAAACCTCAATGTTTACTTGAAATATGTAAAAGTAATACTATTTTTAAATTTCTACGGAAGTTTTACTTACGATTGCATGGACCAACAGGTAGCGTTGGCTAGGAGCCAGGCTTACTAAGCCGAGCAGTTTTAAGTATTGGCTTGCAGGCATTAAGCTAGAAACCCAATCATGCCTAGCAGCGTAATTGAAACACAGTATTTCCATTGCATTATAATAACAGAGAGCTTAATATTTAGGATGGTAATTGATATGTAATGATTATGTTAATAGATTGTGTATTTAGTGCTATATATCGAGGTATATATACCTTATATCTAAATGTATGAAATGGACTAAAATATTTTTACAATCAATTAAAAATAAATATTTAATAAAAAAAATATAGGGATTTGTTTGGTGGTAGGAGGTTCGTCCTCCGTCTGGCTCGCGACCACTATCATGTCAAAGACGAACCGCCAAATATCTTATGATGTGTTCCGGTTCGATGGCATGTAAGTCAGGTTTTCCCATTCCCACCCATCCTTTCCCCAAAATGTGGAGGTTCCGAGAACGGAATACTACATTGTCCTCCTCTTCCATCTGTATCCTCTAGGTTGGCAACGCATCTACAACATCTCTGATGTTGTAGATGTTCATGGGCGAAGGTATCCACTTACCACGGATTTTTACACTGTTATAGGCACTTTTTGTAGGAAGGTACAAACAAACAAAAAAATAACTAAATTTCATTCACAACAACATTACAGAACAATCATAAAACTTTGTATACCGGGAAATTAATACAATAGGAATTTAAATACACGTAAAATGTATTGTATATATTAGAATAATACATTTACGCAGCTACCATTTTTGGAACAATTCCACGCGACTGACTTATACAGTAACAGTTGAAAGCATATTATATGTTGTTAACAATACAGTTATTTTAACAACGCTGAAAAAGTTGACTCACAGCCTTGTAGTTTCAAGTTAAATAAAAAAAATATATTAAATAAACATTACTACTTCTAAACATTATTACTTCTATGTTCTATGTTCTATGTTCTATTTGTTTATTTGTGTGCAATAAAGAATATTTGTATTATTGTATTGTATTTGTATTACTATATGGAAAATAAATATTTTCAATATGAACAATCATATTATCTTTCTTCCAGGCAAATACAGTAGAAATGCATATATTATTAAAGTTTATAATTGCAAGCAATTTCATTTTATATCTTTTATCAGGTAAATGGTGTAATTTATGCTTAACGTATTCACTGTTACGAGCATACTGTATCTGTCATTCTGAACAAACGTAATTAAAACTTCATAAATAAATTATGATTAATAATTATAATAATAAGCGTAAATAGATACGACTCGTACGAAATTAGTTTAGCTGACTAAATTAATTAGAAATGATAAATCATATGGTGAATGCTCAAAGCTCAATAATCCGTTCATTTTCCGATAAAATCCACCCACAATAGTACATGTAGTATTAATAACGTAATATAAACGCATTCAAATTTTTGACATACATTTGCTGAAGTTTTCGAATTCATATTTTATTATTTTTTTTTTTAACTTCATGCTGTAACCCGCATATAGCAGGGTAAGCAGAGGGAACCAGAGAACCTAGTGTTAAGACACTCCATTCTCTTTCAACAATTCCGTTCCCCATTTTCCGCCGAATTGAGGCATTGCGTGTTGAGTGGCGGAACTCAACGCCGCGCTTTGCCTTGTTACCAAACCCAAGAAATGAAAATACTAAATTTTACATTTCCTGGAGTGGGAATCGAACCCACAACCTGTCGCGTTTACAGTCGCACGCTTGTGCCTCTGCGCCACGACAGGCGTAATATCTTATTATTGTTTTAGAAAATTATTACACAAGACAGATATGTTTTTATAGAAAGATATTCACATAACAATAACTTCTGCATTATTTAACTAGCAGTATAAGGCGGTTTTATGCAGAACCTACTCATAGATTTACATTGAAACTTAAATGTTTCAATATTTTTTGAAATATTATTCACTCACTTAGGATAAGAAAAATATTTAAAAAGTTAAAAGCGCTCGAATAGACTTAAAGAGGCGCGGGTTCAAATCCTGCTATGTTCAATTTTTTGTAAGTTTCTAAATATATTAGAAAATTTAATATATTATTATTATTGTTTTATAATTTATTTGTGGTGCTCGATGAGGTGACCAGAAAATGAATTATAGGCTCAAAATAAGTATGAATGTGTTAAGACAATTTATTTTAAATGCATATATATACACGTTTTGGCTCGATTGTAAATTCGGCTGTAAAGTGAAGAACGGAGTGTCTTGTCACTAGGTTTTCTTTGACAACTCAGATATGCAGGAAACGCGTAAGTAAAGCTGTTTACTCATATAATCATAGCAGGGCTCAAAGTAAATATTACTGTTTTTAATATAAATCTAAAAAAGCATATCTTTTTATAACATGCAACAGTTGGTTAGCCAGCGCCAAAACATTACGTTGACAATCTTTATGGCGCGCCGCCAAGTACTTACACGCAACGGCCTACGAAGCTTTTCGCTATAACTTTTAAGCTCTATCACAACTTTTGCATGATAACTTGTAGATTTATGAAAGAAGTATAACTTTTAACTTAAAAATTCATATAAAAATATCAATTCTATGAGACAAAGATAAAGTTTTCCAAGAGTGCATGCAACAGGCTACGAGTACCGAGACGTTAACAACATTTGCTGGCGAGCCGCCAAGTTCTTACACGCTACGGCCTACGTGGTGCTGTTAACCTGTTACTTTCCAGTTAACTTTTATCTATGCTTTTAAAAATCATTTTACTTATTTTTTATAATATTTTTTTTTAACTTCACGCTGTAACCCGCATATAGCAGGGTAGGCAGAGGGAACCAGAGAACCTAGTGTTAAGACACTCCATTCTCTTTCAACAATTCCGTTCCCCACTTTCCGCCGAATTGAGGCATTGCGTGTTGAGTGGCGGAACTCTACGCCGCGCTTTGCCTTGTTACCAAACCCAAGAAATGAAAATACTAAATTTTACATTTCCTGGAGTTGGAATCGAACCCACAACCTGTCGCGTTTACAGTCGCACGCTTGTGCCTCTGCGCCACGACAGGCGTTATTTTTTAAAATAATATATTAATATATGTAATATACAGGATATTATTTAAATAGATAAAAAACGTACGACGTTTGGCGTTTAGCCGTATAAAACTGCTCTCGAAAATGACAAAATGACCAATTACTGATAGCGGTTGACACGATTACGTACTGTTGCTTCATATTTGAGGCCAGTCGTGCCACAGAGGCACAGGGGTTCCATTACCACGCCATGAAATGAAATTGTAAAATATTTAAAAAAGTTAACATTTAATATTTTTCATTCCTTACTCTGTTAATAAGGCAAAGCGCGGTCCCCTCTGTCTACTCTGCTGTACGCGTACTGCTGTTTCAATTATACATATTTGACTTACTTATACTAAACAGCTTCAGCAGCTGGATTACGCAATATCTTCAAATTAGTTTAAAATGTCAAAAAAATCATCACCACTAAATCCATTTCACCTATCCAAAAATAACGTATATGAGTAAAAAAAGGAATATAATATTAAATTCCATTTTCAATAATGTTATGAATTTCACTATAAGCTTTATATAAAACATTGTAATAACTCTCAGTTCTTCAAATAAATAGCATACAAAAAGTGAATCCTATACGTGCGTTAATTGAATTGGTATTCGTGGAAATATGGCTTATTCAGTGTATTATTCTTCGAAATGCCAACATCAGTATGTTGTTGTACTGGTATATAGTAAATTCAGTGCTAGTCAAATGTACAACGTTTTCCTAGTAAACAACAAACTATACTGGGTTATTGATAATTGTACTAATTTCCGTGAAGGGATGTGGATGAACTCATCACTAACTGGTTTATTTTTATATTATAATATGTGAAAATGTTCCCGTTTTGAGATATTTTAAACTTTGTTATTTTTTAAACAATTTTTTAACTTTACAAATAAAAAAAATATTGAACAACATATTTATGTTTCATTAGTATTAACAAAGGGTACCAATTGTAATGAACTGGTTATTAGAAGGAGCTACCTGTCAAAATTAAAAAAAATTGAAAATGGCAGTTGATAAAAATATTCTTCTTTGTAATACAAATGGTTTTTATAATAATTATATAAGTATTATTTTAGTTATATAGGTATTTCTACTAATTTCGCAGATAATTACAATTTTTACACCTTAAATTGAAATACGCCTTAAATGCTGCAACATAGCTAAAAGGCAGGAATGTGTAACTACTATAATTCAAAAAACCCTCTAGCAATTATAGTCTATCATTCTCCACTCACATCTATTTATAAAAAAATATTTATTCGTTCTATGGAAATGGCTAAGACGTCAATATTTTTGAAAAATAAAATTATATCAATCTATCAATAGTACAAAAGTCAGTAATCTTTACATTTACAAATATTAATAAATTAATAATTTAAAAAAGGCAAGAAATGTTATAACAAGCCAAAAAGTCTTAAAGAAAATCTTTTCATTATATTACCTACCCAGAGCCAAAGCAGTGGTTAAGCGAGCGTATCGTTTCACAGTTACAAATTTTATTGCTCTCCTCCCTACAGAAGAGCAAGAGTTTAAGGTGGGATGCGCAGATTTGATTATTTTTTTGAACAGATAAATATATATATATTTTTTTTTATTAACTTCACGCTGTATCCCGCATATAGCGGGGTAGGCAGAGGGAACCAGGGAATCTAGTGTTAAGACACTCCATTCTCTTTCAACATTTCCGTTCCCCACTTTCCGCCACATTGAGGCATTGCGTGTTGAGTGGCGGAACTCAACGCCGCGCTTTGCCTTGTTACCAAACCCAAGAAATGAAAATACTAAATTTTACATTTCCTGGAGTGGGAATCGAACCCACAACCTGTCGCGTTTTCAGTCACACGCTTGTGCCTCTGCGCCACGACAGGCGTTAAAATAATAACAAATATAAATCTAAAAATAATATACGAGTATATATTTGGAATACTTTGTACTATTAAATTACAATTTCTTTAAAACAAGACGCGAATGATAAAAGCAAAGGCTATGTAATTTCGAATAAACATAGAAATCATTAACGTTTGTCACAATGATATACATAAGTTGAAACACTGTATGCTTCCTTTTATAATGTAGCAATATTTTCTTTTTAGGGAGATAATATTTGTAAATTTACATAATATTGAGACATATGCTAGAATAAGAAGTCTAAGGGTATAAAAATATACCAGCAATAGAAACGTATTCAAAGAAAACCGCCGTTGTTACTGAAACAAAATACAAATAAGTACAGGCTGAAAGTTATTCCAGTCGGTCGTTTTATCGGGAATCTTCGGAAACTTTTTAAGGTTTGATTTGTAACAAATCTTTGGTGAACTTATGTTTTACTGGATGAGGCTATATTCATTTTTTGTGTACTTTATGTAAAAAAAGCAATGAATATTTACTTAGGTTGCCTAGATAAATGAATAATATTTGCATTTTAATGTAAATATGATGGTAAATTGATGGAAAAAATATTAATTAAACATTTTTTTATTATTTTTGTATGTACTTAAGTAAAGATATTTACTTTTTGTACGTTAATTTCAGATAAATTTTAATTCTAATAAGATTAATTCTCTTAGTAATCATAATTTACATACTTTGTGATAGAGATATATTTTATTGTCATATCATTTTGAAATATATTTATAGAAATAACTTATTTTTTTTTTTGCAAAGACAAAGTCTCTTCAATAAACTTTGTATCCGTAATTCGGTTACGGCTTCACGCTCCCGCAGCCCGGAGTCTACGCTTCGCTTCGTTTGAACCCCTTAGCTATGTAGATATTTGGGAATGTTTAAAGAGTTCGACGATTACGAAATTCTATTGCGATTTAATACTAGTAGGTCTGCGTAACATTGCAATTCAGAACTTAAATTCATTTAATTTACTTCTATAAACACTTAGCTTTAATGATTTTAAAACTAAATCCTCTTTCATATTTATTTTTATGTTATTTCAGTTTAGTTCAGTTCTTTAATTGTGGTGCTTAAACATGCCACTATCGCTAGTGTCACAATGATTATTATTTAATTTTTAATTCCTATAGTTGATTTTTATCAATCCGTTTATTCGTAGATACTACATGAAGCGTAAATAAAATTTCTACCACCGCTGCTATGTCTTTATTAAAGCCTAGAACCCAGTTTTCATATTACGATAACTAGCATTAATAGTATAAAAAGTGTCCCAATACAGTGCCACAAACAAAATATATAATCCATTTATAGACCATATTTGAGTTGAATTTCATACAAACTGCTATATATTTTTAGCAACAAATATACAAACGTTCGTATATACATATGTTATTTGGACATGTATTTCTACTTTTCCAAATATAGGCACTTATTTAGTTTTACTCAGAACACGTATGGTAAAATAAATTGTAATGAAAAATCAGAGCATCGGCTTTAAAAGCCGATTTTTTTTTTATTACCAAGGGAAACTTATTTTTTAAATATTTTCTTTGCTATTTATGTTAAAAAAATTGGAATATTTTTATATAATGTCACAATATATTTTGATTCGGTGCACAAATTCCAATTTTGTGTAAAAGAAAGGTCAATTCAATACCACCTTTTTAATCAGCTAATTTGTTTAGCACAAATCTCAACACGCAGGTATTACTTCCATACTAGGCGTAAATAACTACACGCGTTATAGTGACGGTAAACCTAGTGTCAAGACACTCCGCGATTTCAGTGTTAAGTGGCAGATCGCAAGGCCGTGATTTGTTTTTTCAGAGCGAATAGATGAAGTTAACATGAATATAATCATTCTTCCAAGTGCACTAACAACCAATCGTGTCCCACTGCGCCGGGATAGCATCATACAATGATGAATTGACAATTCGAAAATTCTTTAAGACAATTTTTTGGGACAATCGCTTTTAAGTTTAAGTTTTACCTGTAAATTCTGTTTTTTTTTAGCTTCACGCTGTATCCCGCATATAGCAAGGTAGGCAGAGGGAACCTGAGAACCTAGTGTTAAGACACTCCGTTCCACACTGCGCTGGTGATTGAGGCATTGCGTGCTGGTAGCGGAACTCAACGCACTTTGCGCTGATATCAGAAGCCCAGGAAGTAGAAAATATTAAACTTTTACATTTACAGATTGAAATCGAACCCACAACTTGTCGCGTTTACAGTCACGCTTGTGCCTTTACCACAATAAACGTCTTCTTTTCTTTCTGTTTTTATATTATTTAAATATTTTTTAAACCTAGGATTAGGATTATTTTTATACCTCAGGGCTGGACTTACTTGATTTTTTTTTTTAGTCATTTATTAGATCACTATAGAGCAATTCTAACTCTGCAAATATTTAAAAAATGTTTCTTAAATCGACATCAACCTATTCACGCCCCTGGTCCGTTTAATTTGTCACATCGAATATGTTTGTTAGCTGAAGTTTCTTATAATTTACAAATATATTTCCAAATTATATTTGTACAAAATGATAACAATTAGCAAAACTAGAGCATTACTGGCACTTAGTGCCTTGGTTGTCTTATGCTTGAAGAAAGTCTTGCTTGTAAACCATAACATTACTCTCTAGTGGATAGCACGCCAGGCAAACACATGTTTATGATTACGACACAAAATCTTGGTATATAGCTAGAGGGAACTTACCTGAAACATAAGCCAGGGGCTATTTATGTAGGTATAGTCCTAGTTATTTACTATCTGATTACTTAAATGGTGTTGGATAGACGAGATAATATTTAATAAAAATTTCAATCGAATATTTGAATGCACAACTATACTATGTAATCCGCTACTCGCTGCGCCCTGGACTCAGCAACGTTATTTAATTTATAAGATGTTGTTTCCTGTTTTAACTCTTAAATCGATGATGGAATGAGAACAGCTCAAACAGCAAAAAGCACTCAATCAGAAATAAGTATTAATTGTATCCGTTAACATTAAAGACAAAAAAAAACTGTTTTACTACCTAACGACAAAGATAATTAAACAGACGAAGCGTAGCTGAGTTTTATTAAAAAATTAAGACTTCTTTAATTCAATACCATGAAAGGGGTTGTGCAAAAGCAATTTTTTTGGTGAAAAACTCTGTCTTCCTTTAAGGATAAGTAATACTATATATTATCATTCCATAGGTTTGAACTTAATATCATTAAGATACAATGCCGGTTGGGGACTGAAATGATCCGTGACGAAAACTCAGCGGTATCAATTTAAAATATTTACCCTCGTTAAATCCTTTAAGAGACAGACAAGCGTGACGTGTTGGCTTAAAGCAAATACAACAAAGTAGTGGTACTTTTGCTATTTTGTACTGAAGTTGCTGTATTCAGTATACTTAAATATGTACATGATAATGCTCCTGTACCGTCATGTTCGTTGGCTAATTAAATTTCTACTCACACTTTGTTTTAAAATTTTATTTTCGAACTGAATTACGAATATGTTTGAAACATTTTTATGAAGTCCCATTACGCAGGTATACCAAGCGAGTATGTTTTACTTTTAAATCAAGGTTTCCATTATGACAAAGTTTATTGATCACAAAAATGCAAGGATACGGTAGAAGCATTATACTAGTGTATCAAATATTTATATGAACTTTGCATTATTTATCTTCTAATAATTACATAACATTCATGCAGTAGTCATTGATAACATAACAAAAGCTCCAATTTTTAGCTAATATTTTCAGCTATATCAGCTATTACTAATTTTAAAGTTCTTTTTTTTTTTTTTTTATTGATGGACGGCAAACGAGCAGAAGGACCACCTAATGGTAGTGGTTACCTTCGCCCATAGTTTATCAACACCAGGGATGTTGTAGTCGTTACCAACCCTAAAGGATACTGATGGAAGGGGACAGTGCGTCACTATCAGAACCACCATTTTAGGGAAAGGATGGGTGGGAAAAGGGAAAACAACACATACCCATCGAGGCCGGAACACATCATTAAGATGTTGGCGATCGTCTTTGACATGATAGTGGTCGCGAGCCAGTCCCGGAGGACGAACCTCCTGACCACCTAACAAATTATTACTAATTAAAATTATTACTTAAAATTATTACTAATTAAAATTATTACTAATTAAGAATTATTACTTATTCACACGCTTAGAGCAAAATATATTTTTAGAAATAGGTGTGCAATATAAGACAGATGATGCCGATTTATCTATCCCTGCTAAGAACAAGAATGTATGTTGTAATAAAATTTTAGTGAACTCGGTGTAAACCATTATAGCTTAATTGGCTACAGCCTAAGAGCAGTCTAGAGATTCTGCTACGTTCAAATTTTTATGTGGTCTAAAATATTTTCTATTTCATCAATCTTGTTTATACTGCGGATTCATTTTGCTTATCCTTTGTCTGCCTATACAAAATACTGTAGATCAGGAGAAAAATTCCCCTATTTATTAATTTACATGTCGTATAAAACTCACATTTTATGTAATACAAAAGATGAATAATATATAACCAAATATCGCGTATTCTACAATGAACAATTGTCACGTAAATTTTATATCCCCTACGTAAATATCGTAATCCTTTTCATAAGAGCTATAAACGTGGTGTAGTGATACCCGTCATTGCTATTACCGGTGCCATTGTAAAGGGAGCATTGTGTGAGAGGATTGCTTTCTCAAGAAAGCGCAGGAATTGATTTTAAATTTTCTTCCAAGAACCTCTGAGAACTACGCAACAATAGCCCAATGGCTGGATCGAACGATGGAACATGTGGTATCTGCAATAATTACCTGTTGAGCGGCTTACGTAAAGATGAAATAAGATTCTTACAAAACTTATTTCGTAGTTTCGCTTTTAATTTTCTAAAGTAAATATAATACGTTAAGTATTGAAAAGAAAAGTTTTACAATGTTAAAGAAATAGCGGTGCCTGATTACAAATTCATTAAAATATTTCAAGCTTCTGAAAACACTTCTCAAATTAATAATAAATACTTTTTTGTAATCCGCTCAAAAATAAATGAAGCTCATATTGTTATTAAAAAGGAAATATCTTTTGTTCATTAACTGAATATAAGACTTTGTAATGCGGTTCAGATCATACAATAGCCTACAAAATTCGTTAAATTACATGAAACTACAACAATGTTCTATGAAAAATAGAGCACAGCCATTTCAACTGTATGTACATACAGAGTAACGAGAGGGAATACTAAAGTTTAGTGTTAAGATAACGTAACTCCATTGTAATACCTCGCCATATCCACATTTTCATATTCATTGACCGTAAAAATATTTTCTATTTTGCGAGATTGAATTTCGCTAACATTGTTTGTAGGCGCGCCCCAGGTAGAGGTAGAGGTCCACGAATTTTATTTTATGGGAACACAACACTTGCTCATCTCTGTTATAGTTTTTGTCGATACTTACGACAGACGTCAAATGTTCGCCATGCCACCTTATAGGTATTAGAGAAATTATTTGAATGAAGTAAGTTTGGTTTTACGAATATAAAATAAAATAATAACTTTAGGTTTTTGTTTTCTATTAATCATGGTAATGCAAGTTCAATACCCTTCTGACGTATTTTTATTAAGTTTCGTGGCAACCCAAGACTCAATACGTCAGATCAATCATCCCATTCTCTGTTTACACCACAACAGTGCCCGTGTTGCAGGAACCCCATAAAGAAAAATTGTTTATTTTTATTTAGCTTTAGTTATTTAACCGTTAGGCGAAAATTACGTAGCTCAGTGTGCTCTTCATGAAATAAAGCATAAGACAATTTATTTTAATATATTATTTTCTTTTTGTTGTTAGCTTCACGCTGGATCCCGCATATAACAGGGTAGGCAAAAGGAACCTGAGAACCGTGTTAAGTCACTCCGTTCCCCACTTTCCGCCGTTGAGGTGAGCCATTGCGTGCTGAGCGACGGAACTCAACGCCTCGCTTTGCCTAGTTACCAAACCCAGGAAATTAAATATTTCCTGGAGTAGGAATCGAACCCACAACATATCGCGTTTATAGTTGCACGCTTGTGCCTCGGCGCCACGACAGGCGTAATATATGAAATGTCTCAGTTTTAGTATTAACACATGTAATAATAAACTTGTTATAATAAAATCACTTTGAAACTTGATGTTCTCGTTATTTTACTTTCGATTATAACATTTGCTTTGTACTGTAGTCTGCCGGAGATACTGTGTTTGCATACACATTTCTATTATCTAATAATCCTAACACATTTTAGCTATTCAGTTGGTCCATAACAACTTCAAGATATATTTGCTTTAAAGCTATGAATTCATATTTGAGTATGAGAATATCCTGCTCTAGTGTTTATAATATATGTATAATTTACTATTCATTTAGCGTATGCTTTGTTAAATTTAGTTATTATTTTATTTATGTAATTTTTGAATAAGTGAAAATTGAACCCCATACTTTTTAGGCTACGCGCACTATTTTTTTATCGATGTAAGCACACTCTACGCACAATGTTGAAATACTTATAAATGTGATGTGCTTACAATTTTAATTCTTTGTTAATACTTCAAATGCTTTTTTGTCTTTTTAGATGAAATTTATTGACAACAAAGTCAATATATTTTTTATACGTATAGAAAATGATGAAACGAAAACGCAATATGGTAATATCATTTGTATACAATTACGGTGACGTTTGACCGAGGCTTACAAAGCTAATCAACGCACTTAATTATGCGATAAGGTAATTGAAACTAGATACAGACAGCTAACAGAAATGAAACCACAATAAGCTATTAGGAAGGTTAGGCAGAGCGATTCGGTGTAATTACGTTGTATGCTAATCACTGGTGGATTAGATCAAAGCAACTCAAAATAAACAAATCAATCAGGATATTGAACAAGTATGGTATTAAACGTTTCAACAAAACCTTTGTGACATTTATGCTACAACAGAATGACGTCAACCTGGCCTAGTACACCTCACCCACATACGATTAATTCTATTCGAGCTCTACTTGTAGGTATCATTAAAATTGTTTTATTCAGTCCGTAAAAGCAGTGCGACGTAGTTTCTGTCATGACATTTTATATCTTTAAGGGGAAAGTGAGCTCATATCATAAAATCTAAGACTTGTGCTCTGCTGAATATAGAAAAAATCGTCAAGCAGAAGCTAAAATTATTATTGAAGAAATATTTCTTAAATATTAAATGTGGCTCAAATAATAAATATGGACAGATGATTAAAATAGGAAGATGATTCTACAATAAAACTAAACTGTAGTAATCGAATATTATTTTGTTACTTATGTGTTTAAGATTTATAAAAAAGGTATAATAAAGCATACCTAACGTTTTTAATCATTTTAGTGTTGCCAACTTTGGAAGGTAGAATATTTATTTTACAATTTATTATTCTCTTCGATACTTTGTATTTTCCATCCGTTTCGCATGACCATTATTTGAATGGTGTACATTGCGTAAGTATCAATCTCAATTAATTAATTATCATTATGGACCAAGATTTAAGTATTAAATTATGATATGAAACGTTTTATAGTAATATTGTATAAAGCAATACTGAAGTATTAATTAACTTATAAAGGAAGGACCGTTCCTAGACCAAACATAAAACAAAGAGCATAAAACAATGTTTAAAACTACATTTTCTATGAATCGTATGTATTTCTTTGACTCTGGGTGTATAATATTCTTTTTTTTTTTTTTTTATGGATAACGGATGGCAGAAACGAGCAGAAGGGTCACCCTGATGGTAAGTGGTTTACCTTCGCCATGAACATCACATCTGGGAGTGTTGTAGATGCGTTGCCAACCTAGAGGATAGAAACGGAAGGGAGGATAATGTGGTAGTCCGCTATCGGAACCACATTTTAGAAAGGATGGGTGGGAATGGGAAAACCTGGCTTACATGCCATCCGAACCGAACACATCATTAGATATTTGGCGGTTCGTCTTTATTATGATAGTGGTCACTTGAGCAGTCGGAGGACGAACCTCCTACCACCTATTTAAAATTATTCAATTGTAATGTGGATTAATGTTTAGTATCCATACAACATTATTATTCTCATGAAATATATGAATGTTTTAATAGCCGATGATTTCTTTCTACCAATGAAATAGTATTTTTTGTTTTAGTAGCTTATTTGCGTGTTGAATGGAAACTATTCAAATAAGATAATCACGTTTATTTTGGTATTCGAAAATACATATACATACAGTAAACCAAAGTAGACTACATTTAATACAGGACTACTGAAATATATTTGAAACGTTGACATTATTAAATTTTTTAAATTTTTTTTAACTTCACGCTGTAACCCCGCATATAGCAGGGTGGCCAGAGGAACCGAACCCTAGTGTTAAGACCATTCTAACAACAATTCCGTTTCCCCACTTTCCGCCAATTGAGGCAGCTGCGTGTTGAGTGGCGGAACCTGTACTCCTGCTGCTGGTACTAAGCCAAAAGTAGAAAATACTAAATTTTACATTTCCTGGTGTGAGAATTGAACCCACAACCTGTAGCGTTTACAGTCGCACACTTGTGCCTCTAGCTGACAGGCAGTTTTTATCTTATTTCTATGTCTTAATATTTACAATAATTAACTAAGTTGTTATGTGTCTAACGCAAGATCAGGCAGATGCGCCATTCTGTTTACTCGCGCCATTAACGTTCAGCTCATCTTGCATGGGCGATCCTTGATTCCATATTAGAAACCTGTATTCATTGACGTCCTTAGTCTCTCCCCACATTGTATAGTATTCACCTGCAATTCCTATTGTCCATCCGATTGATTACAATCCCCATTCTCCATTATGTACTAACGGCGCATGTACGACAAGTAACCATGTGTGTATACATATGTGCGGCTTATTATGTAATTTAATACATAGATTTAAACCGATTAATATTTACTTTGTGTGTTTAGTGTCTGTGATGTTATTAGCTCCATCCACTCACATAATCTTTTCTTTGAATTTAATTTCATCATTGGCTGTTCTGGTGGAAGCATAAATGTAACGCTAATTGATTGTAATAATTACTGTGTCCATTAATGTTATTTGTTAAGTATTGGTAGTTTGTTGCAAAACTGAAATACTAATTGTTTTGTTTATCTTATTTGGATTTGTTTCGTTTTGAATTGGTATAAAATTATACTAAATATTTTCCAATAACGTTCATAAATAGTGCGCAGTGTAGCTTATTACCAATTAATGTTTTGCTAAGTGAATCAATTGAAATAAATAAAGTTGATAATTTCGGTCGCTTCATAAATGCCCAAATCAAAATGAAATTTACGTTAAAATATACTATGAAATCTAACTTGAGGACTAGTGTAGGGCGGGAAGACCGTGCCTTATTTTTCTTGAAGCACGAAATTCTAAGTTGTTGTGGTGATTGAGACCAAACTCAAAGGATACATAGAGTCTGCTCGAATATTAAACATAAATATCTCTTTAAGATTAAATTTACAGAGCAGTAATACCAAGATTTTTTATCATGAATATAAAAAAATCATCTAAAGTTCATGGTCCAAGACAAAAGTTAAAAGGAATAAAATCAGCACAATATAATCAGCTAAGGTGTCTAATAAGAATCAATGAGGTGACAAATTTCGCCTTAACTAACGATCATCTTCCATCCAACTTCATAACTCATCTATTCAATTCTTAAAAAATCGTGGCATGACATTTTTTCCATTAGTTGGCACCCTCGGGATAAATCGGCGACCTGTTGCGAGGAGAACGTGTGCCGAGGTCTCATCTCGCGATTTAGTGGAGACCAAGAAAATTGTTCTTTTGTTTACTTTCCCACTTCAGAAGTATGTTTACGTGTTTGTGCGTAAGAGACGTGATTTTTTGTGAGGGAAAAGAGGTTTAGCTACTACATTTAATATTATCTGAGTTTATTTAAATTTGATATATAAAGTTTTACTTTGGAACAACTAACGTATTTAATATTAACGAAAAGTTATATACATTTAGAATAGTTATAGAGATATATGTTAAATAAATATCTAGGAGATTACACAAAACATTTTTAAATTAGAAAGGTACAAAAAGCAAAACGCTGAAAATAAATGAATATGTAAAAAATATTATTTGTAACAATACATTAAGTATGTATAACAGAATCCTACTTAATTTTTAAAGATATAAAACTTAAATCCGAACATTACAAAACTTCCTCATCTATTATACCTGTCATTAACAAAGGCACAAGGTGAAACAAAGACTTGTCCGGCATTGAAGAACCTTTCTGACATGAAAGAGACCAAGAGCTATCGAAAACATCGAATAATGCCTTTACGGTATAACGATCACGACAGATTTGATTTTCTTACAATGCTCCCTCCTATAGAATATACAATGTAAATAATTCTATTTTTCCTATTCCGCTTTTGGTAAGGTAAAGTGCGGCGTTGAGTTCCGTCACATGTAGATACACAATGTTTTGAATTCGATCGAAAGACGGGGAGCAGAATATTTCGTTTCTCTATCACGCTATGTGTGATGTTATAGCTATAAAAAAACTAATTGTTTTTATTATATAATAAATAATTTTAGAAAAAAAAACAACTTACAGTTTATCATAATAAAAAATAATTAAATATTTATTAAATACATACTATATTCAGAATATACACTCTTTTTATTTTTTTTTTTTTTTTTTTTATTGATAACGGACGGCAAACGAGCAGAAGGACCACCTGATGGTAAGTGGTTACCTTCGCCCATAGACATCTACAACACCAGAGATGTTGTAGATGCGTTGCCAACCTAGAGGATACAGATGGAAGGGGGGACAATGTAGTAGTCCACTATCAGAACCACCACATTTTGGGGAAAGGATGGGTGGGAAAGGGGAAAATCTGGCTTACATGCCATCGAACCGGAACACATCATTAGATATTTGGCGGTTCGTCTTTGACATGATAGTGGTCGCGAGCCAGTCGGAGGACGAACCTCCTACCACCTAACAAATATCTTACGTGTTTTTTTGTGGTAAGCAGTTAAATATTAGCGAGGGAGATCCAAACATGTTGTTTAGTAAGCAAAAGCAGCAATAATTGTATTTTTAGAATATCATCTAAAACATCATTGCGTTCTATGAACTGGGATTTTCATTGGGATTCTGGATTTCTTATTATAACATATAATTACTGGTAACTAAATTAATTTTATAACATTAAATACAAATTTACTAAGTTAGGAAACTAATATTATTACAATTAGATGTTTGCGGTGTAGTCCGGATGCGATGGCTTAGCATACTGTGGAAATGAACATGTGAATATTTGATTGTATTACATTTGGCAAACCGATATATATACACGTGATGCATTTCCATTTTTCTTATACCTTACAAATTTGGCGTTGAGTTCCGCCACTCAGCACGCAATACCTCAAATACGGCGGAAAGTAGGGATCGGAAAGAGAACAAAGTGTCTTAACACTAGGTTCTCAGGTTCGGTTTGCCTACAAAAAACTTACAAAAAGAAACTTAATTATAAAAGTACGTTGTAATTTTTATAGTGATAACCTTTTCTTTTCTTCATTTAATATTATCTTTCCAATCTGAAAATTAGTTGTATTATTTTAAACTAATTCTCTTAGAAAATCATTTATATGTTAACATTAGCCAATTTTAGTAAAACTCTTCCCATATGTTTTTCTAAAAATATCATAAAATGACAGAAATCACCTTTTTAAATATGTAATTATTATGAGAATAATAATTATTCTAATATAAAACTGAACCTAAATTTATTTGGTGGTAGGAGGTTCGTCCTCCGTCTGGCTCGCGACCACTATCATGTCAAAGACGAACCGCCAAATATCTTATGATGTGTTCCGGTTCGATGGCATGTAAGCCAGGTTTTCCCCTATCCCACCCATCCTTTCCCCAAAATGTAGTGGTTCCGATAGCGGACTACTATATTGTCCTCCCCTTCCATCTGTATCCTCTAGGTTGGCAACGCATCTACAACGCCTCTGGTGTTGTAGATGTTCATGGGCGAAGGTAACCACTTACCATCAGGTGGTCCTTCTGCTCGTTTACCATCAGTTATCCATTAAAAAAAAAAAAAAAGTTTTCTTTTACTCCGTTAAGCAAAATACCTTTCGACTCAGTTCTATAATGTGAATCGGGCTACTTAGTAACCTGTTCCTATTTATTTACATTCACATAGCACTCCAATGTAAAGCACCTGTGATCATATACGATTTGCAAACATTGTAACAAATACATGAATTATTATTTTTATTGTTATCCTCTATGATACAAAGGAGTAGATGATAGAATGCAAGAAGAATATTTTTTTTACTCATCGAGGAAAAGGTTAAAAGCATAGTGGGAAAAAATTTAACTTTCTACTTTAAATTCAAAATTTTATTAAGAAAAGAAATGCTAATTTTTTTTTTACATTTGGCCTTGTATAATAAAAAATATTTATTCCTATATTTTAAGTAAACTTTTAATCATTAAAATGAATATTTATAAATATAGATAGCTTTCATCCACCCATTCATTTCACAACGAAATCAAGTTAATCAATTTTCACGTAAATCCTTTACGAAACTATGCAATATTAATTTATTACATCAATTTTATGTTCCATAATAACTTTGAAATTGAAAAAGGTTATCCTTTTTGTAGATCAAAATATATTTTTACCAATATTTTTTATCACCAAAAAGAATTTATATTCCTTACACCTAAAATAAAAATGGAAGAATGAGAAATATTCAAAAGATAAAGGATTTGGTGGTAGGAGGTTCGTCCTCCGTCTGGCTCGCGACCACTGTCATGTCAAAGACGAACCGCCAAATATCTTATGATGTGTTCCGGTTCGATGGCATGTAAGCCAGGTTTTCCCCTTTCCTACCCATCTTTTCCCCAAAATGTGGTGGTTCCGATAGCGGACTACTACATTGTCCTCCCCTTCCATCTGTATCCTCTAGGTTGGCAACGTATCTACAACATCTCTGGTTTTGTAGGTGTCCATGGGCGAAGGTAACCACTTACCATCAGGTGGTCCTTCTGCTCGTTTGCTATCCGTTATCCATAAAAAAAAAAAAAAAAAAAACATCGTCATCGATAAACATATTCGGACTCCATTACAAATATCTGTTCCAAACGAAACGTAACTCAAAAGCACTCGAGATATTAGCAATTCTTTTTAACTTACGTACAGTCTGACAAATGATTATTTACCGGGAGCAGGTGTCTTTACAAGTCGTGGTCGCTTAGAGATATGAATCAAGACGTATAAAGCAAAAGATACAAAACATATGTATATATATCGCTTATTTCAACTCGCACAATATGTTGAAACCTTGAATGGAAAAACATTACTATGTGATAATTTATTCGCTTATGTAACTTTAGGGGTACGTAATTAAGAAAATGGGTTTATTTTATAATATTTAATGTATAGTCTAAGAAATTCATATAATTGTAGTTTCAAGTATTATAAAATATTCTATTCTACGCACATTACGCGAAATTTCAATATTTTTAGCTTCACGGTTTCTTTTATGAAGTCACTTAGAATCTAGCGTCAAAATACTCCGTTCTCCACTTTCAGCTCGATATAGAGGCATTTTGTATAGAGTGGCTGAACTCAATTTTGCATTTTATCTAACCAAAGTGAGAAAATTCAAATTATCTAAGCATAATCATGCCCCCTAGTGAGGATCGAACTTACAACCATTATATTAAGAATCAGACGCCGCCCCACTGCGTCACGATGTCCTTTAATATTTAGTATAGATAAGTATATTATTAGCCTGAAACCTGACCTGAAAACGTCATATATTGAACATCTTTCTCTCAGAAAGTTGTCAAATAAAACTGAAGTTCAATTTTCAAAGAGTATTATTTAAAAATATGTTTTTTTATCTTATAAGCTGTTAAAGTAGTATTATTCAGTACGAAGTGTCTCCAATAGCAAAGCTGTGATTGTCTAATCTAAAACCTACGTTCGTGTCTAAAAGCGTAAACATATGTACGTATAAAACCTACCTAAGTAAACTGATCTCGAGCAAGCAGGTAGCAAAGCGTAGGACAAACCACTAAAAGAACACGTTATTTTCCGGACACATCAAGACGTTTAGTGCTGTGGTTGTGCTTTTCACGATATTTTTATTTTTTAGAGAATTTTATTTTTATATTAAATATAACATATGCCGTAACAAAAAGTGCCCGTATATAATAAATAATTAACATAATAAATAACGTTTAACGTTCCTACAAATATAACTTTCATGTTAAAAAATATTGTAACAAGCCACTGCCAACCAATCAATAAGACAAAGAATTTGCTTGAATTTTTACATTTGGTATATATATGTATAGAGTAAGGCAGGGTATGATGTCGGTTTTAGCTAATAAGTTTGCAATGGCTCTAAATAGGTAAATATCGAAAAACAGAAATAAATCAATATATAATATTCTTTATTGCACATAAAGTTTATAAAAAAATAAAAGACAGTAGAACTGGATGTCGACAAAGGTGGTGTAAAATTTTCCTAGCTGACCCCTAAATAACAAGAAACATGCAGAAAATGTAATAAAAATTCCTCATTTCAATATAAAACGTATTGGTACGTGTAACTAAAACATTTAATTTCAGAAATATGTGTTATCGATGTAGCAAGTCACTTCTCTACAAGGAGGGCGGGTAACGGGCGGACGATTAGCCGTGGTGTTTCTCTGGCCGCCCTGGAAATAGAAAATAAAGGCCGTGTGACATGAGCGGTTGTGCATTCTTTACTTGAGCCAGTTAAACTAAGTGTTACTTTAAAATTTTTGACGCTTTTGCATTTTTCGCACATATATTTTAGTATTTATGATTTTATACAATTACTTAGAATATTTTGTACTAAACTGGTGTATTTTAAATTTTAAGTAAGAAAAAACTTCTTAGGGCAATGTTTGTAGAATTTGGTTATGCGATTTTTTTTATGCGGGAATCAAAATATTGGTAAAAATAGATATAAATTGAAGAAACTATTACATATTAATTCCTTAAAATATGTCATATTAATTCCTTATAATAATTAGTTTGTCATCCATCATACGTTAGACGGATGTTAGGAAAAAATAAATTTAGTAATAAAAATATTATCCAAAAATAAAATAAACATAACCAATAACGATCGAAAAGTAAATGTAACCGGAACACTGAAAATAAATATAATTACTATGGTGAGCTAATGACGTTATGCTTGTGGGCGTTACAGCGATAAACGACCGCCGCCTATTGACGCGCCGCCCACTGCAAACATCGAAAAAGCTGATTTATTGTTCTGATTGATAGAAATAATACTGCAAGTGTACCTATTAAAGATTTTATTTAAATTAATGTCTGCCATATACATATGTGGATTTTTTCGCATTCGCCGCTACTACATACGTAACAAGCATTAAGCATTCTACTGGGTACTGTAAGGAATTTCGTAATGTAAAATCTATTCAACTCTATCACAAATGATTTTAGTTAGTTTTATGAATAAAAAGCGCACTTATTTCTGGTTATTTGTATCGAAAATTAATAGTGAAATGCTGTTAATATTCGATAGAAAATATTATTAAGATATAATGAATATTAATCAATAATTACTGCTCACTAAATTGAATACGTTTCTCATAAACAATAGCTTAACAAATTATACTTAAAACTTTTTTATTTTAGTTTTAGCAATATATATCTACCTGTACTTACTAGTTATTAATGATTTTCACGCACCTTTTTAGGAGGTCACCATATTTTATGAATTCGCAGAAAATTTTCTGACAACGTGATCCAAAATCCGTAATGAAAAGTGGTAAACAAAATATTAAAGATTAACTATATTATTCTTGAAGTGTGATTTAAGCCCACGATATTCGCCACGATAATGTTAATAATTTTATATTGTTATACATATTAAATATATCTTTAGAAAAAATATAATATAAATAAAATACATACTACTCAATTCGGCGGAAAGTGAGGAACGGAGTGTCTTAACACTAGGTTCCCTCTGCCGACCCTGCTATATGCGGGATACAGCGTGAAGCTATGTATATATGTACATACTACTTGCTCTACTGTACTCGCCCGTCAGCATAGTTCGAGTTAAACATCCAAGTAAAACGCGCGTTCGAACGTGACCGCTTTATTTATGCAGATGTCCCCTGTCCCCTCACACGACGTCCTGAGAAGAATTCAACTAGCGTCTCCTAACGCTCTTATTGAACACAAACAGAAAGCCCAGGGCTTAGTAAATATTTGGTATACACATCACGCTATCGCTTAATAAAGATTACGAGATTATGTCCTAACTCGCCTTGACCTAGCCTCTCAATAAATAAATCGATATTTTTTTTGTAATATATTGAACTTTACGTATAATAAAAGTACTTTAAAGACTTTAGATATCTTAAACTCACACACTCCAGGAAATGATAGTTGATGGCTTATTATTTATAAAATTATATTAAATTTATTATATTAATATTTTCATTTCCTCGCTCTGGTAATAAGGCAAAGCGCGGCGTTGATTTCCACTACTCCACACGCAATACCTCAAGTCAGCGGGAAGTGGGGAACGTAAATACTAAGAGAACGGAGTGTCTTAACACTAGTTTCTCTGGTACCCTATATCTTATATAAAATTTATATTTATAACAAATATAAATTATATTTCTTTTGATGATTTTTGATGAATTTTAGATGAAGTTTAGTTTATATATTTTAATTTGAATGTTGTTCTTTTAATCAGTAAATGGGACATAATGTAAAACACAAACAAAAGAAAAGGAGAAGAATCCAAGAAGTGTTATACTCTTTATCGAGTCAGTCTAGTCTATCGAAATTACATCCCTTAAAAGTAAAGTCCCTTTTAATTTTGGTAAATTTGGTATGTATGTCTCATGGCAAAATGTATAAGGATAACTTATGTTAATATATACCTGTAATAAATATACTTTTTACATCTGTATTCCGAGCAAATAAATATATATTATGGACGATTTCTCGACTTTTTCACGACATGTACAGTTTTAATAAAAGCCCAACGCGTTAAGAAAAAAGGTACATATTAGTATTTGTTATTTACTTGATTATTAAACAAAATGAATATTATTGGAAAAGTCTATGTTTAAATTGGCATGGATCGTGAGTTAATTTCCTGTTGTGATTGATTTTACGATTATTGTGTTGGTTTTTGTGGAGTGACAAAATCTTGTGTGGATGTTGATAAATTTGCAGGATCACGCAGTGTCATAATTTAGTGTTATGGCACTTTGTTCTCCACTTTCAACCCAAGTTCGAATGTGGTTGCGTGTTGAGTGACGGGACACAACGCTGCCCTTTATTTAACTACAGCGAAAAAATGAAATTAAGTTCTAGAATAGAGATGGAGCCTATATAATAGAATGGAGATGAAACCTAGAACCAAATGTATTTACATTTAATCACTGTATCACTACGCCAGGGTAGCGTCTGATAAATATTATTGTATTATTAATATATTGGATTATAATAAGAACAATATACACCTGTATCCTCATCATATGTATAAAAAACAGGCGCCACAAACCTACATTCGGTTTAATAAACGCGATTTATGAGCGCGGCGTAGTCGGACATCTGTCTCGAGCACTTAACTGCCATAATATTCATAGAGAAAAATCATAGTTTATGAGTAACAATCTTTTCAAAGAAAGCTTCTTACGCCCGTCCCGAGAGAGCTGCAACGCATTAATATTACTTACCCTATAAATAAGTTTTATTTCATTATATTGGGTAAATATAACTTAGTCCTATCTTTAGTTAAGAAGCAAATATCGATTTAAAGATTTTAAATATATCGATTCTTTATCGAGTGCTTTTTATACTGCTATTATCAGGAAATTGTAAGTCTTCATCGATGTGAATATGTTAAAATTTAAAATATATACGTACCTATATAAAAATATAAATATAAAAACACAATAAATCTCACATTTCCCACGCAATGCCTCAATTTGGCGGAAAGTGGGGAACCGAGTGTCTTAACACTAGGTTCCCTCTGCCTACCCTTCTATATGCGAGATACAGCGTGAAGCTATGTATGTATCTCCCATTCCCTTATTTTCCGAAACTTTCCTGTGTTTTTTGGGTACGATTTGAACCCGCACTCTCCATTTCATTTTCTTATCCATTTTATTAAGCCTAATTATCCTGATATTTTCTTCATAAGGCCTATACGTAACCAAACGATTATAGAGACCTTTTTGCGGATCATATTTAATTGCCTATTACGGCTAACATTCCCTGTAGGATGTAGTTTAACATATATTAATAGATAATTACTTTGCAAATATAAAGTCTTATTTAGTTGGTACGATAAGCAGAAAAAAGCTATGCTATTAACCTGCATACGTATTTCATATATTTAGTCAATTGATGAGTAATACATATTATATATATATATATATATATATTCGATAATTTTGATTCAGCTTCTGCGACATATATATATATATATATATATATATATATATATATAAATTCCCATACTGGGATATCTTTCTAGTGCTTTACGATTCCCTAGACACCTACATGTTCAATTTTAACTTTGAGTTTCTAGTAGTAACAATGAGAACGCAATCTAACGCGACTTAAAACCAGGGTATCAAGGAGGTATATAATATAGAGTGGACTCTATACTTAACCGTAAACGGCTTCATGTAGATGTTCTCTGAGGAACGATATGGAGATATTACGAACTCTCTAACCCCAAAAGTACTAGCATACTCACAATAAAAAAAACTGAAAAATCTGATAATTCTTTAATTAGAAATTTGAACCCAATAATATCGGATTCTGACCACACAACACCAGTCAATATCATAGTATATGCATTTTCAAACTGCAGTTTCATGCATCTCTATAGACAGAAAGAACGTAGTGTGGAGACCCTCTGTTCTCCGTTTTCCGCTCGAACTGTTGAATAGGGGAACTCAATGATGCGTTTTATCCCTACCGGATCTGGTTAAATTTAATCAAGCTAAACATTTAATGTATACTATATATTTAAATAGGCCATTATTTAAAAAGTTATGCCCGTGACTTCCGCTTCTCTTAAAAAAATTGATTATATATTTCTTAAATAGAATTTAATGACTTACAATCAACTTTTCGTCTCCTTGGAGCTTATAATTTTTTTATAAAAGAATCTGCTACATTGTGTAATTTTTTACACTATTTTTCTATCTTAAAGATTTTAATGTTTCTATAAAAATAAATATTTTGGTGAATGTTAATCAGATTTCATTATCGTCATTACTATTTTTGAACTCGATGTTTAAAGCACTTTGTAGTGGTTTGTGGTCACAATTTGTTTGTTTTGAGTATTTTGCAGTCGTTTAAATAAATAAAATAATGATAATATAAGAATGGAAAATATATAATAAAATTAAAAATATATATTTTTGAAATTTTTTATTATTAATCACACAGGAAACGAAAGACATATTTAGAAAACGTATAAAAAATTCTGCATGGTTTAACTGCATGGCTTAGTGGTTAGAGCGCTTGGGCGATTTCCAAAAGGCGCGGATTCGAGTCCCGTCCCATAAGATAATCCCGAGCGTTCAATTTTTTATATGTTTTCTTAATCTGAAAAATATATATTTCAATTTCAAATATAATTTTCTATAGAAACTAAAATATAGTGTTTTTTTTGTAATAATTATTATACTTGCAAAGTAAGTTGTTTATCTACTATTATAATTCTACTGAAATCTAACATAAAATATTTCTTTTTAACTCGTAAACACTCACAAAATTAAAACTAACAAAATATCTTTGAAAATTTACAAAATGAAACAACAATTATCTTTTAAGCCCATTCAGGTACGTAGTATAAACAAAGCTTTCAGAATCAATCATCAACCTAAATCTCTATTAGCCCTCGAAACGTATAAACGTCTCCACGGACAAAATCCACAAACACATTAGACAGGTGCCCCGCGTCACATCATTTTGAAAAGGGAAAAGCTTAGGTATAAGGATTAGAAGCATTAAAGTTAGTAAATCAAATAGTGGAATGATCACTTGTTGGTTCGACCAAAAAATCAAGAGTGAATAAATCTATCATTCAATAAGCGAGAGCCGAGGCGATTTGTCATGGCGACCCTCCTAATGTTTTCGCGGGTCGCTTGTCTCCCTTAAGTTTCTTTCTTTATAATTTATTAAATGTGAAATCATCATTTTAAATAATTTGCCTGATATTACAATAGAAATGGAAATTTATGTTATTATGTACAACGTAATTTGTAAGGAAATTCTTTACTTTTTATTTATTTCTTACTGTATAAATCTTACATGTCTATTTTATCATTTGAACTATGAATGTCTTCTGATGTCATTTCCCAATTCTCGCCAACGCTTTGGCTGGTGGAATTTAACATTGCACTTCCTTTATTCAGACCGGCAAACATAGTCATTAGTATAATAAAAGTTACAGATTTAGTATTTATGTAGGCTATATATTATACATATAAATATATGGTACATTTTAACATCATTTAGTTATCCAGCGTAGTTTTATAATTTTATGAAATATCTTGAATTATGAAGGATAAAAGATGAAGCTTGTATGAAAACACGTATTAATATATAAATTTAAAAACAAATATCTTTGGTTTTTATGAAAACAAAACATGTTCTATGGAACAAATCTAAAAAGTAAAAATAGATTTCTGCATATCGCAGAAAGTATCGCTGATTGATAGTAATCAATCAATGAAGAATTGAATTAGTACAGCTATATCGTAGATATATTTTTTTAATATATGAAATAATAAAAAAGAAACTAAAAAGTATAAAATAATCAAATGAGAAACTCTTTATATTTATATACAAATACCTAACAAGTACTTGTATTATGTACATAAGCCGTAGTGGAGGTTTGTTAATTAATTATAGGTATCTATATATATATATATATTTTTTTTTATGGATACCGAATGGCAAACGAGCAGAAGGACCGCCTGATGGTAAGTGGTTACCTTCGCCCATGAACATCTACAACACAAGAGATGTACTAGATGCGTTGCCAACGTACAGGATACAGATGGAAAGGGAGGATAATGTAGTAGTCCGCTATCGGAACCACCACATTGTGGGGAAAGGATGGGTGGGAAAGGGAAAAACCTGGCTTACATGCCATCGAACCGGAACACATCATAAGATATTTGGCGGTTCGTCTTTGACATGATAGTGATCGTGAGCCAGACGGAGGACGAACCTCCTACCACCAATTTATTTAAAAAGTAGAATTGAAAGTGATTAAATTAAGCCTCTTACAACTTGATATGAATTGCAGAAAGTACAATAAAGACTCATTTTCCAAAAAAAAACTATACCGCGACTGACATTTGAACATTCAACAAGAGCAGTATTTTAGAAAATATGACTCCGTATCGTGCAAATTAGTCACATTTAGATGACCACTACGGTACAACGATATTATCAATACTATATATAATTGAGTAATTCCACTAATATAATATACCTATTGAATTAACATTATCTGTTGGTAACTATTACATATTAAATTAAACATTAACCACTACATGTTATGTATCCTGACGTGAATTGTCGAAGCATGAACCACAATCCATTTAGGTGTATTACGCTTGTAAGATGGTCCCAGCTCGCTAATAAATGATTCGGAGAAACCACATCGAAAGACATCTCATTTAATTGTGTACCGATAATAATGTTACTATATTGATATAATTGGAGACCGCATGACGGAGTGGAACAGTCTAACTGTATGGTTGGTTATTGGTTCGATTTCTACTCAAGGGTATATTTAAATTTTCTTTTGTTTGCTCTGGTAAGACAAATCGCGACGGTGAGTTAACGGAGTGTCTTGATACTACGTTCTCTCTGCCTACTTTATCAAGTGGGGAAAACGGTGAAGCTGTTTTTTTTTATTTGTATATTAAATTAAAGGAATGAACGATTGATGATTTTGAATGTTAGAATTATCAGCTAGATGGGGTTTCGAAAGAAATGTCGAAATAACTTACCACTATGTACCTAACTATAATAGCTCCAGTTGTAACTCTACTATCGCTTAGAATAAGCAATAGCATAGAAGGCTACTTAACTATTCCCTCTATTTTTACTAAGCAAGGAAAACAGCTAATTAGTAAAGTGTTTCCTGAAACATGTTAACTTTAACTTAACACTAATACATCAACACAGGACACAACAGCCATATTTGTAGAGATTTACAGGCACATTCATTTCGTTAAAAGCCCCAGATTAACTTCATCCTTCCATTACAATGGCGGCAGTGTAATCCCACCAATAGTTACTGACGTTACATATAAAATGACTTTTAGTCAGACGGTTTCACGCTAATTTTGTTTCGCTTGCGGTTTTTTTGTCTAGTATTGTTTTGTTAGTAATATATAATTATATTTAATTCTAGAAAAAAATAATTTATAAACATGTAAAAAAAACACCTGTCGTGGCGCAGAGGCACAAGTGTGCGACTGTAAAGCGACAGGTTGTGGGTTCGATTCCCACTCCAGGAAATGAAGTATTTTCATTTTCTGGGTTTGGTAACAAGGCAAAGCGCGGCGTTGAGTTCCGTCACTCAACACGCAATGCCTCAATTCGGCGGAAAGTGGGGAACGGAGTGTCTTAACACTAGATTCCCTCTGACTACCCCGCTATATGCGGGATACAGCGTTAAGCTATGTATGTATGTAAAAAAAAAATGATAAATTGTTAATTTTTCTTTGATGACCCTGACCTACTTAACATAAAAGATAATAAAATCTATTACCAAATCACATGATGAATTTAAATAAAATTTATGCATAACTTAGCGCCGTACTTTCTCTCGAGCATAACAGAAAATATATAACAAATATAACCCTTCCACAGTAATTTAATATTAATTCCAATTCCATAGAAGTAGCAAATATTTTAATTCAAACATTTCACAAGTATATCGCCGATATATGTTGAAAATTGTTTTGAATATGTATTCATTATCAGCATAGTTAATATTTTACACAATTCTTTGAGTATGAGTGTATTTTACTGAATATTATAACAATTGTAACTAACTGTTTCTAAAAAACCTTATTGTAGAACCAAACGACTACCAAATATATCTAAATTAGTCCCCGTAAATGCGTTAATAACGCATTGCGTAGTGACGTATATGTCACTTTATATAAACATGGATGTCAAACCATGGTAGTGTGTGTAATATTTATTTTATTAATTTTATGTACTGTTTATGCATTAATTTAAAATATATATTATCATTCTGCACTCCTTCGTCATAAAAACTATAAGTAGCCAAGTTTCATGCTCCTCCGTCTGCGTATTTTTCGTAAAAAGGTATCCAAATTTTTTGCTTCACGTATTTCTATATAGATAATAACGAATTTAGAATTAGTGCTTAAAACAGTATCACAATACAATCTAAAAGCAAACGAACTGTCATCCACAAGTTAACCGCCTGAGAATAAAATATACGAGTAAAACATTATTTCAGTCATTTTGATTATTTGTACAATTAAAATATTAACTACGCTGTTGTCATTGGTTACGTCGCAGATACACAGTTTACGGTTTAATTAAAATTATAAATATCACATGTGGTCAGTGGTTGTTCTGTGAATGATATTGATACTAATATGGCTTCGGGCTGATATTAATAATATTCATAAAATAATTTTCATTCCGAATGTATAAAGAGTTTCTCGTATTTAAGTCCTGTATAAAATTTCAATAACATTAACTCATTAACATATGTGTACAGTAAAACTGTGTATTGAATTATAATAATTTTACAGGCGCACTTTATGTCACTGCACAAGCAAAGTGTGTTTATATAGGTAAATGGGTTCCTATAGAAATAACATTTCATTTTTCTCTATCCATCAATATTGTATTAAGTATGTTATATTTTTTTTTTTTTATGGATAACGGATGGCAAACGAGCAGAAGGACCACCTGATGGTAAGTGGTTACCTTCGCCCATGAACATCTACACCACCAGAGATGTTGTAGATGCGTAGCCAACCTAGAGGATAGAGACGGAAGGGGAGGATAATGTAGTAGTCCGCTATCGGAACCACCACATTTTTGGGAAAGAATGGGTGGGAAAGGCGAAAACCTGGCTTACATGCCATCGAACCGGAACACATCACAAGATATTTGGCGGTTCGTCTTTGATATGATAGTGGTCGCGAGCCAGACAGAGGACGAACCTCCTACCACCAAAAAAAATATGAGAATATTGCTTTGTATTTCAATTTTAAACAGTCTTGTTATACAGAGGACATGAAATTACACATTAATCGATGGTAAACAGTTAATTTGAGCGTATATATGGATTTATGAATCATTTTAGGAAGAATTGATATAAAACAATAGAATTTAATCTAAACGTTTAACCCATAAATAAATTTATCCTACCTCAGATCCCTTTTCATCGATTTTTATTTCTATATAAAAATACTTTGACAAGATTTCCCTTTGTTCTTCTCGAGCGTATTTTTGTTTGCCATCCCGATTATCCGCAGATTTGCTACAAGAATGATAGATAAATAACATTATTTTACGCAAATATGTTACACATTCCTAAACTAACATCGCTAAGGGCCCTGGGGTCCTCTTTTCCGAGCTGGGTCTATATTACAGTTCGTTACGTCGACGCTAGACCATCCGTTATTTTTGCCCCTTACATATTTTAATGCCCCCCAAGGAGATTTCCTTACCGCCCTCTTAACCATTTCCGAGCCATTGGGCGACTTAAATGAAACATTCAGAGTCAATCTTCACCGCTGATCGCTTTGCCTTACATATTTTTTTTATTTTACTTCTCTTAGTTAACCTTTTTACCTGCATTTGTAAATTAAAGAATTAAAAAAATTTAATAAAATATACAAGTGTATAACATTAAAAATCTAGGAAGTTTATTGAAAAACTCAGTATAAATTGGCGCTATTGTAGGGCAGGTCGGAAGGACACAGTCGTGAGATCGAATCTCTTCGTCTTCTTATTCCTATTTAAAATCTAGATCACTTCACTTCACTTAACTTCACGCTTATCACTAGCGGGGTAGTCAGAGAGAACGGAGCGCCAAATGTTACGCCTCTTGCGTACCTCTTTCACCTCGTCCACAGTCATTAACCTCTTCATGCATGCCCTCCGGGGAGTCTAATCTAGATTATCTAGATTATTTAGATTATCTAGACCTGTTAATAACATGCATATTTCATATTAAAAATAAATAACAAAGTACTGGTTCTCTCCGCTCAATCTGCAAAATTCAAATGTGCTAGTTATATTTGTTTCTACTGTGAGGGCATATACATAGGACGAAGTGAAAGAATGACTACCTCGCTAGAAATAAAGCGCTATGCTAAAACTAAAATTTTGTGAAATTATATATCCTTACTAATATTATAAATGCGAAAGTAACTCTGTCTGTCTGTCTGTTACGATTTCACGTCTAAACCACTGAACCGATTTTGATGAAATTCGGGATGAAGATAGAACTAAACCTGGGAAAGGGCAGGATACTTTTTATCGCGAAAAAAATGATAGAGGGGGTTGAAATAGGGGATGAAAGTTTGTATGGAACTTCACCACATAAACCACTTAACCAATTTTGACAAATAGTCTAGACCTTGGGAAAGACTATAGGATACTCCTTCTCATATCGCACGATATAACCGAAATTCACGCGGGCGAAGCCGCGGGCGGAAAGCTTGTTTACTATAAATTTAAGAGTTCAAACTAAAAAAAAGAAACTGCAAAATATAAACCTTTTTTTAAAGATTGATATATCATCTAAGTATGGTAATTATATCAATCTATTTTATGTGGAAATACAATAAAAGCTCATGACGCTAGAGAGATGTAACATTTTGACGTTACTAGTGTAAGACCTAGTCAATATTGTCTTAATTTGAAACCCTTAAGACCCAGACACTCTTGTGAATAGGACAAGCAGTAAGTGGAAAGCTGAGTTCACTCCATCAATCGTCGATAAGATTTTAGCACTTATTCTTTACTTTGTAAGGACATACTAAAGCTATTTTTAATTTCTTATAAAAGATTAATAAGACCACTTCTTTTTTAATAGTAGAGTAGGCAGTAAGTACCCTGAGAACCTAGTGTTAACACTCCGTTCTCTTTTGAATATTTACCCACTTTCCGCCGAATTAGGTATTGCGTGCCAGAACTCAACGCCGCGCTTTGTCTTGTTACCAGAACGAGGAAATGAAAATACTAAATTTTATAAATAGTTAATATTATCATTTCCTGGAGTGGGAATCGAATCCACAGCCTTTTGCGATTACAATCGCACGCTTATACCTCTGCTGCCAGGACAGGCCACGCACCATGATTGTTTTTATTATATTTTAATATACTTTTTTGTTAATTGATAAAGAATGGCAAACGAGCAGTAGGACTACTTGATGGTAAGTGATTAACTTCGCCTATGGACAACTACAACACCAGAGGCATTGTAAAGGCGTTGCCGACCTAGTGTTAAGATGGGAGTGGGAGGAGATAATGTAGTAGCCGCGACACTTCGCATCGGAACCACCACATTATGGGGAAAGGATGGGTGGGAATAGTAAAAACCTGGCTTACATGTCATCGAACCGGAACACATCATTAGATATTTGGCGGTTCATCTTTGACATGATAGTGGTCGCGAGCCAGACGGAGGACGAAAGGAAACTATTGGGATACCCGGCTTTTATGGGATGCTACCCAGCGGCGGAGGGGAATTGTATTCTAACGCGTCCCCTCACAGGTCAAAACATTATATTTTAGTATAATAACTACAATATATAATAACTATAATATAAATATAATTCACATACCCCCCATGGTCTCATGTATAGATAAAAGGGCAATACAAAAAAAAACTATTCACGTATGCTGTTTAAGCAGTGAATAGAAAATTCTATACAATAGAACTTACAAATTACGATACTGAATATTCCATTTAAATAGCTGTGTATTCTACTCAAAGCGTTCTATGGATATCATAAGAAATGCATAAGGTCGCAGTGAGAATATAAAGAGTCGAGATCTTATAGCAAATAATACATACATCCTACATATCGTCGTTTTATTCTGATAGTCGATTTCAGATTCCTATCCGAATTTTTGATATGTGTCGAGAGAGTGCTGTGCTTTATAAAAGGGAATAAAATCTGGATTTCCTAAAATAGATTTTTAATACTATTTATTTTATAAGTAAATGATTATATTAAGTCTTGTATTCGTTCTTTATAGCCTATATAGTTACGATATAAACAAATTTTGTATAATAAATTATTATGAAAAATGTGTTGCTTTCGGTGATTTGACTAAAGTTATATTTATAGAACACTAAGAATTTCATGTTAATAGTAACTTCACAAGTAATTTATCATTAGTGCGGTGTATGTGAATTTTACCTGTATTACAGTTACCACATCTTCCTTTCTATGTAATACCTAATATATATTTTAAATACCGTGATATTAGATAATAATTTTTATTAACATGTGCCAAGAGATATTCGAAAAATTCTTATAAAGCCTTTAAAAGTGTGCTTCGTAAAAATTTACAGGAGAGTGCGACGAAAACAAAGAATTTCATAACGCTCTAATTTGCCAACTCAAGGTATGTTTTAAGGAAGAAATTAATAATATTATGCGCTTTAATTAACCTTTGAGATGAAATTAATCAGACTCGAAATTGCTTTTGCAGGTGACGTAAGAATGCACGCCAAATTAATCCTTATAGCTTTTTAATCATGACGTATTTACGTAAAGGAAACACACTGAAATTGTTTACCTCAAACGAGGATAATTAGATATTTCATTCTTTCTTTTTAATATTGTTCTACCTTTTTTCCGTTTCGTTTGAGGATTAAGCGAGGTATCAGTTGTGTTTTTACTAAAGTAGTTGTAGTTTGTCAACCTTTATTATACAAACTAGAGTCCCTGTTGACGCGTTAACAACGCATTGTCTTTATATAAACATAGACGAGCAAACCATGGTAGTGTGTGTAACATTAACTAGTTTATATTCTCTTTATGCATTATTTTAAAAAAATATTAGCTTTCTGCACTCCTTCTCTATATAGGTATGCCAAATTTAATGCTCCTTCGTCCGCGTGATTTTCGTAAAAAGGGTACAAAGTTTTTGCTTCACGTATTTATAGATTACAATTTTACTTAAAATAACATTTTATATATAATAATTGTTAGGTGGTAGGAGGTTCGTCCTCCGACTGGCTCGCGACCACTATCATGTCAAAGACGAACCGCCAAATATCTAAAGGTGTTCCGGTTCGATGGCACGTAAGCCAGATTTTCCCCTTTCCCACCCATCCTTTCCCCAAAATGTGGTGGTTCTAATAGTGGACTACTACATTGTCCCTCCTTCCATCAGTATCCTCTAGGTTGGCAACGCATCTACAACATCTCTGGTGTTGTAGATATCTATGGGCGAAGGTAACCACTTACCATCAGGTGGTCCTTCTGCTGTTTGCCGTCCGTTATCAATAAAAAAAAGAAAAAAACAATATGTAATTGAAATAACTTTTAAATGCGAAATATATATAAATTTTATAAGTATTTTATACAAAGCAAATTAATTGAAAGAGAATTTTCTGAGTGGACGTATTATTAGTACGATAGCAATGTTCCATTATTATCATTATATTCACAATATCCTTATACAAATAGGTACGTACATTATGAATAAGTAAAGAAGAATATTTATTTTATATACATAATACAAAAAAAGCATTTAAACAATGCATTGAAATATCACAGAATGTTTAATACATAGCTTCACGCTGTATCCCGCATATAGCAGGGTAGGCAGACTTAGTGTTAAGACACTCTGTTCCCCA
>JAKGSA010001317.1:0-13881 GCA_033558755.1 Philaethria dido | reverse complement strand
CACTCTAATTTATAATGAAAATTGAAACTATCATTGATATATGATTTTCATTTTCCCCACTCGGTCAAACATTGTAATTGGAACATAGGGTGTAGGAATCATCTTCAACACTTCGATGTCAGGAATTGGATCGTAGCCAGCTCCGTTACAAGTTGCTGCTTCGGTTAATGGGTGTGGGCAGCACTAAAGTTCAACTAAAGACATATTTACATTGATTGTCAATGAATCTACACAGATATTTAGCTAATGTTATAAAATATAGCAGATAATTATTATTTATCACTAAATACGCATATAACCAGTGTAATGTAATACTGTACTGTGCAGTATAGGTGACAACGTAACGCTGAAAGATATATGAAGTTTTTAAGTTTTCAGTTTGGTTTCTTTTCAATGAATTCATTACCTAAAAGTTGTAATAAGAAAGAATATTTTATTAAGATAAAAAATATTACAACATTTTGCTAGTAACATTTTTTCACAAATTCTTTCAAAGGAATCTTGGGCTTTCCATTCGTTGTTTTAAAATATAATGGGCCCTTAATGCGCCGTTAACAAATCCAGAACAAGACATCGTGATCAATGTGTGTTTATTTCTCAATGTGTAACGTCAAACATTTATATTGAGGAAACTATAAAATCGGGATAATCGTAAAAGCAAAATTGGGCGTCAGCCAACCATACCGACAATGAAAAATAATTCGACATACGACGGGAGGAACGGAACTAGATCAAAACTTTTCAGTTTTATTGCTCGTAGTTATATTTACTCGGGAGACGTTGGTTCAAGCAAGGAAATATTTGTATGGGAGTATTGTGGTACATAATAAATGACTAAAATATTATTTTGGAGATTGCAAGTAGAGGGACAGTAGCTAATTATATTAATATAATAAGAGTTATTTTCTCTACGTTGCTTGGTTTATAATTCACATGAATATAACTTACTTTGGAAATTAAAACATTTGAAATATAGCTAAAAAATTAAAACTGGATTAAGGAGCACTGCGTTCAAATGGTTACTTCAAAGAAGACAAAATTATTAAAGCAAATCTTCCAAGAAAATAATATTTACAATAAAGTGTAATAAATAAATTTATTTATCTATCTATGTGTAATAACAATCTGAGCACGGTCCATCTAAGACAAGTTTCAGCGTTGGACTTCGCCAGTAAACATTAAGTTGCAACAGTCTAATTTCGGTAGGAGAAATAATTTACTGAGAGAAAAGAGTCATGTGTTTCAACCATCAGGAATATTTTTTAAATATTTATACAGATTATAATTAAAATTTTACCACAATAAATAATATACTTCAAATAAAATGCACTAAAAAGTTAAATTATTACAAATAACTCAAAAACTACTCTCCTACCCTCAGCGCCAGACCCTAAGTGAGTGTTTAAAAAAAAAAACACAATATTTTTTTTGTTGGAATGTGTTTAAAATTACATAATCATATATCATATATTCTTTTTCACCCCCATTTTTTCCCCTTTTTCCTTGGTTTTTTATCCAAGCGATATTTACATACAAAATAATGTAAATTTTTGAATACACAGTGTTTTAGACACTGTGTGACAAAAAGATATACATGGCGCTTAAGGTGTTAAATAGGACTAAATTAAATGAGAATATCAGAAGTATTAGCTATCACACAAAATAAACATATAGTAAGAAAAAGTGGAATTGAGAAATTCCTCCTTTTCCGAAGCTGGTCAAAATTATTTTATAGCTTCATGACATAGAAATAATCATTAGGCAAACAGTAGTCAAAGGCAATACGCCACCGACAGCGACCTCGGTGACAGATGACAACCGTGCCAAATAAATTTCATTTGCTCACTCAGAATCTATAAAGTTATTAATCATTCCTCAAATTAACTATAATTACTTTCAGTTTACAACGAATAGATTCGAATAATTTCTTTGGTGGTAGGAGGTTCGTCCTCCGTCTGGCTCGCGACCACTATCATGTCAAAGACGAACCGCCAAATATCTTATGATGTGTTCCGGTTCGATGGCATGTAAGCCAGGTTTTCCCATTCCCACCCATCCTTTCCCCAAAATGTGGTGGTTCCGAGAACGGAATACTACATTGTCCTCCTCTTCCATCTGTATCCTCTAGGTTGGCAACGCATCTACAACATCTCTGGTGTTGTAGATGTTCATGGGCGAAGGTATCCACTTACCATCAGGTGGTCCTTCTGCTCGTTTGCCATCCGTTATCCATAAAAAAAAAAAAGAATAGATCCTTTAAACGTTTTAATTCATAATTCTTCTTACTGTTAATACTTACTTTCTTTAATAAATTAACAATATTTACATTTCTATTCACGACAATGTGTCACTTAGCTATTAAAGTGTTCGAATAATGTTTTGAAAGTGTTTCTAATAAAAATATTACTAATGAGTAGAATAAGTTACGTTAGACAGCGGTTGATTTCGAGTGAAATTGAAGCTCTACAATATTCATATTCAGTATTATTTATCTATTTCTATTATTAAGTATGTCTGAAGTTAGTTTTAAGGCCTATAAACGCTCCAGCGTGTATTTAATAGAACAAAGTGCTTAATCAAATAGGCATACAATGTTACGTCCCAAAGACATAAAAGTAGAACATAATCTAATAAATTTTAGGTAGTTGGACACTTAGAACAAACAAGTCTCGGCTAAGAGCTTCTTAATGACTATCACAAGTTTCGTGTAAGTAATAAAAGAAACAAAAGAGACATAAATCCTATATCTCAAAAGGCGGGGCTGATACTGTTCAAGATTTGTTGTATTAAAGCTTCTAAACATTCACTGACCATAAATATACGCTACACAGAAATATAAAACTAATAAATTACCTTTAGAAAAGCTAATAAAGACCAAAATCTTAATACAATAAAGATAAACCCAAAAACCAATGAAACCAAGGCTCTATTTGTATTAAAAGATTTAAAGTGACAAGCCAACCGCTATACAACTCGGAGACGACCGTACAAAACTGAATGCCTTAATTTAATACAAGTCAATTTGGGCCAATTTAATTTCGCGTCCATGCAACAGCGTGGTTATCAACCGTTACCCGATGCTACAAACTCTACGCAGAATTTGCCTGTTTATTACCATACAATAACGTCTATTTTGCTATAAACAAATAATGCAAACTAAAGCTATGTGGAAAACTATGTATACTAGCATAGTGCACACATCTGACTATACCTGTCCTGTTTACGCTCTCAGCATCCCGCATGTTTGACGCTCATACTGAGATAGCTACATTAGATGATATTACGCAAAGTTAATTAATCGGCTTGTATCCAAATAGGCTCGAACATAGGCTGAAAATGATAGAGCACTAAATGCTTTATGTTGTTAAAATTGGAAACACCAACAATAATTACGTAAATTCTATTTGGAAATGATACGAATTAGAAAATAACAAGTTTTATCATTATGGTACCAATTAAAGGTAACAATTTACACTACATTATATGCCTATATAAAGAGATTGATACAAGGATGAGGAAAGGAATAAAGGAGAATACACAAATTTTATCAAAAGCTTACTTAGCTCGTGCTTTATACCAAAATACCACAAATATATGTAATAACAATAGTCATTTAGAATATATTGACCGATGAAAACCTCTGGCAAATATTGAAATTTTTCCAATTCATTTACACTTAAAACGTATTTTTTATGTATTTTCAAAATTATACATTTTTTTTAACTTCAAGCTGTATCCCGCATATAGCAGGGTAGGCAGAGGGAACCAGAGAACCTAGTATTAAGACACTCCATTCTCTTTCAACATTTCCGTTCCCCACTTTCCGCCATTTATAATTATTGTTCTTTGTGTTTTTATTGGAAGTTCAAAGTTTTAATGTTTCCCACAGTTTAGTTAACTCGAATCAACACGCACGTGTCTAATAGTTCGCTAACAATGTTTAATACAGATAGTTCTAAGTCAGTTACGTACATTATACGTACCTATAGTACCAGCTAATAGCTTTCTGTAATTTATTTCAGATGTCAGTAAGAAGGTTTACATATATGAAATGATCTCTTCCGATGTTGCAGTACTGCCAATTAATTACATACATATTACTTAATAGAATGGATAATAAATAAGAATTGAAGTGATTTGGTAAATTAAGTTGATAATATTGTATTGTGAAATTAACTCATCAATCACAACGTATTTCATTTTATAGTCCACTTTTCTCGTGAAAAGTATGAACAGGTATGTTTTGATATGCTTTTATTAGCTTCACCTGTATCTTTCTATGTAGGAAAATTTTGCGATATTTTAGCCCACATCTTGTCATCGGATTTACTATAAAATTTTGATAACACAACATTTTTACAGCAAGAAACTGATATTCTGGCCAGCACGATCAAGATAATAATTTAAAGCGTGTTTGTTTTAGCTTCCTATTTCAAACTATTTTTTTATAATCTATACATACCTCTTATTGAGGGCAAGCAGAGAGAAACTAGCAACACCACATCACTTTTGTCAATTTTCAACGTTTTTAGGGAATTTGTGTCCAGTATCGACTATGATTTCGAATCGAACTTATAACCAACGCATATTGATTCAGATACATCTTGTCTATGCCCCGAGTGGGTTACAAACTAATTTATAATTTAAAAATATTTGTAAGGCATAAATCAGCTTTATAAGAAATAAAATTAAATAAGAAACAACTTTCTATGACGGTGTAGGGAAAAAGTGGACGACCTTCATCTTATTGGCGATCTCATTAAAATCAGGAAGAGTCGACGTTTACTCCTCCGCTGTGACTCCGTCTATTTTTAAACTTCAACTTGATTCATGATCTCTTAGATCTATTCAGGAATTGAGAGAAAAAAATAATGTCGTGGGCGAAAGTAATAGCAGTAAATATTAAATTAAATAATAAGTGATAATTGAATAAAGCTACATCTTTTTTAGCTTTTGTATTTACAATAAATATATTATTATATAACATAACATGACACAGAAATTAGACGACACTAAATCCCTCGAATATACGTTGTATTTCTTAGAAAACATAAATAGGTAATAAATATCGCATTATTAACGTTCAATCTAACTGAAGGAAATGTGATGTCACTTGTAACGAGTCACATTAATAAATGTCCGTGAGACAGAATTTATATAATTTCAACAATATTTATCTATGGTTTTCATGTCTATGCTTTGCATGTCCCGCTTTTTGCGGCGTGTTCAGAGAGAGAGAAAGAGATAATAAAACACTCCACTCTTCAATATTCGCTTTTTTACTATTCTGGTTGAACTTTTAAACATTTGCAATTCCATACATAATGTGAACCTGCGCTAACCATGAACTTCCCATACACATCACGATTGCGTAAAATATGTTAAATTAAATAAATTTTTATCATTGCTTATCTAATTTCAAGAAAAATTCCGTTTTCAATGTGGGCACAAATTTATTTTTGAATTATGCTAATGAAACAGAAGTGGCATCTAACGTACGTTTCACATTCTTATATATAATATATATTTAGGATACGTCGCTAATATACTTCATTGGTAATAATTTAAAAGTGTAACCATTTTTTAGTTGCCATAAAACCTATTAAAGACTCACGCCATTAAGGTAGTAAGTAAGAAAGGATATTGTGCACAGCCTAAGCAGTAACAGACCAGCACTTGCAAAGTAATTTTCGCCCAATTAGACGGCTGAATACGCTTCGTTCGCGTCACTGAACAAGGAGATTGCTTCCCTTCTACCTTTATTCTTATGAATCGCCCTATAACGTCTAGTCCAAGAAACGTTACATCTTTTTTTTGTTTGAAATACTGACTGATTTCAGAAAGCCGACTCGCTGTGATTTTATAATTTCATTTATTTTCAAGGAATAAAAGATGACTCAACAAAACGTAATTTCTATTTTAGCGCATCTCTTGTGTTTTGTAGGATGCGAAAAAGGCACTTTTGGTTCTATTATTTTCAACTCTCTATCTTTTCGCTCATATGTCCGCACTATATATGCGTGTTAAGTGATAAAACTATTAATTTAATTTTAGATTGCAAAATTATAGTTTCTTAAGCTTTGTTACTTATTATAAAAAATATTGATCATAAGTAAGCCTTGAAAAATCTGTCTTATATGTAGAAATGTAAAAAGACGCACGCGCTTATTCGTTTTCCATTTAGTTAATAATATCACTTAATTTCAGATGTATCATGTAAAGTTTGCATACTCTTGGCTATGATAAATTTATTATGTTCTAAGTAAATTATTTCACCTTTTTTTTCAAAAAGAAGAATTTATTTAACTTCATAATGTCTCCACAAAGGCATGTATATTTCCACATAACAGCTGTTGTGGCTGGTTTCTTTCTTCTATGATAAAATTCATGGACTTACGCTTACAAGATATGAGGAAAACGGGGTATATATGTATGAGGAGGGAAATAGTCATACGGGAAAGAAGATATACCCGGATGCATGTAGTTAATATAAAACAAAATCAAACTATAAAAATTTTCATATGAACTTTATCGGTATTTTCAATATACGAAATATAAAGTCACTAATTTTTGTATGTATCTATGTTAGGGAGCCTTTTCTTAAATTGTAACATTTTACTAGATTATGGAGGTTTTCTGTACAGATTAGGTTAATTAAGGTATAATTTCCCAATAATTCAATCATTAGCGAATTTTATTAATTAAACTGGAAATAGAAAACTTCTCATCGTATATTTACAGAAAAGTGATTCTACCAAACACCAGAAATGACCTAAAATATCTAAAAATATATGAAAAAAACAAACTATTTATTTCGAATTGGATGTGGAGGAATTAGTTTTTTAGAACCGAAACTATCGCGACGACGGCACGCAACAGCTGTTTGGATTAATTATATCCAACGAACTTAAAAGTGCTAGGGATTTCGTCGACGGCTATTATTACGAAATTATTCAAACAAAAATTATAGTGTGGATTGTGAGATATAGATATATATAAAAATATGTAAATATTATGTAATTTTGATATACCGGTCCGAAATTATGAGAAAAAGGGGCGAATTTGATTCCAATTTACTTATAATATAGATTACAAATGTCACCTTATTCTGTTTAGTAAGCCCAATTAAAATAAAAAAAATAGATATGAATTACAGGTTCTATATAATAATACATTTTTTGGTATCGGTACTCTTCATTAATATATCTAAGGAAAAATATAATAATACAATACAGAAAAAAACTACTTACCTGCTTTAACCTGCAACAGACTTGATAATCATTTCTTATAAAAATATTTTTTTTAAATAAATAAATATACTTGATAACTTTTAAAAAGAATACTATTTTCCTATATTACCCAGTGTACTTCATAAAGTAGTGTTAGCGTCATTTACGCCTTTTGAAATGCGAAAATTCAACGCGTGGTTCGTCTGTAAATTTCTACCCGCTGACGAATTCTATCGTTGTACGCCAAATATTCGAAGAATTTCCTAAACAGTCCTAAAATACCTATGAACACATCTCGGACAGCTATTAACGAACTTTATTGATCTTAATTGTTATTTCGACGATTTATATTAAAGCGTTTTTAAATTACTCATTAGTTCTACAATTGTCAATCCAATAGTCTATAAACAAAGATTTATTTAGAACTATCAAATTCGATTTCGACATCTTAAATGTCTTTCATAACTTTTTCTCTCTTGAGGGTGCATGTATGATGGGCTCTAATATAAACACAATCTATTATATCAATCGTAACAGTGGGCCAAAGTGCTCTATGATTGACGTTTCCGTCAACAAAAAACGCTTTTGAGTCAGGCACTGGTAGAGTATGCAATAATTCTTAAATAAACTATTGGTACTTGGTGGTAGGAGGTTCGTCCTCCGTCTGGCTCGCGACCACTATCATGTCAAAGACGAACCGCCAAATATCTTATGATGTGTTCCGGTTCGATGGCATGTAAGCCAGGTTTTTCCCCTTTCCCACCCATCCTTTCCCCAAAATGTGGTGGTTCCGATAGCGGACTACTACATTATCCTCCCTTTCCATCTGTATCCTCTAGGTTGGCAACGCATCTAGTACATCTCTTGTGTTGTAGATGTTCATGGGCGAAGGTAACCACTTACCATCAGGTGGTCCTTCTGCTCGTTTGCCATCCGGTATCCATAAAAAAAAAAAACTATTTACAAAGTCATCTAAAAGTTTCGTAAACAAAGTGTGGACTGACATTAGTGGAACAATTGTGTTTAAAAATTTACAAGAAAGAGTCTCATTAGCTCTCGTGTTCTGTATTTATAGTAATTTTCATATTTACATATCTCTCATACAATATAAGATAAAGAGGGATAATGTAGTGATACATCATTTAATACTCGATTGTCAGCGCAATACCCATTAGCGTACACCGGATGTCATATTGTCAGCTTGCTACAGCTATATATTTATCTATGTAGAACTAAAAACATTGCCCTTAGTGCAAAAAACTCTAGTGTCCAATTGAGGTGCCTACCTCTAAAATGGAACCGTTAATACTTTAAATCATCTGACACGTATTTGAAAATCAGTAGTAACATAAAGAATAATATAATTCTTACTAATATTATAAATGCGAAAGTAACTCTGTCTGTCTGTCTGTTACGCTTAAGCCACTGAACCGATTTTGATAAAACTCGGTATGAAGGTAGAACTGAACTTGGGAAAAGACATAAGATACTTTTTATGGCGAAAAAAAAATTCACAAATAGTCTAGACCTTGGAAAAGACTACAGGCTACTCCTTACCACATCGCGCGATATAACTGTATTCCACGCGGGCGAAGCTGCGGGCGGAAAGCTAGTATTTAATAAATCAAGATATAATAACAACTGAAATGGATCTAAAAGTTTTTATTGAGTGCACTGGATTTATGCGGCCCGAGCGTGTAATGATCAGACCGTTGCCAAGTCATAAACACTGGACATGAACATCTTACATTACGCAAATTATAGCTTCTGTTAGGTAATATACACTATAAACTTTTCATGCAATGTACATTAAGGTCTAACGCTACATTTCATAACACAAGTTTTTTTTAAATTGCACCCTTATAACAGTACGGGTAAGGCTCATAATACAACATGATACAAAATGGTTACAGCGAGTGTTGTTATTTTAATCAACGTTCATGCTATTACTGCTACAATAAAATATGATATTCCTACAACTAACAGTCGAATGGTGACAATATATTTCAGAATTATATTGGTCAATCAACGTATTTAACGGAATGAATTAAGCGAAATTTTACAAAAAGTCCAAAACACCACAGAGAAAGCAACAGAGGCAAATAGGTTGCAGACTCCAACGAATCTTGTGTCGAGTTCAGGGCAAAGTAATCCTCTTAAATGCGAACCGAGTTACTTACTGCCGTGCCTCGTTTGGGCGATTCTATTAACAAGTCCGCTACATGCTGAGATTATGTTTCATGTTTTTAAATACGAGGTAGGCCTGTTAAACAAATGTAAAACATAGATTTGAAATTAGTTACTATATTATTCTATAATATATATCAGACTGTTTTCTTAAACCTTGGTTGTTTAAAAATCCAAGGTTTATTGGTTAAATGAATGCCTTATTATATTTTATTTACTTACTAAAATAACTTTATAATGTTCTTCGTAATCGCCAATATACCTAAAAATATACTAATCATTTTATTTCATATAAAATTCAAATATTTAAATCACAAATTAAGTGCTTTTGTAATAAAATTGTGATACTCATAGCGTCTAGAATAGGATTACATTCGTAAAAGCTTAAGACTTTTGATAGAGAACCCGCCGATTGAATAATTAAATTTCAGCAAATTTCTTAAAACTTAATCTTCTGAATGGAATTGATTACTGTTAGTATAAAATGAAAATATTCTTTATTCAGGCTATTTAGAAACACTTTCAAATCGTTTTTTTTTTTTTTTTGGCAAACGAGCAGAAAGACCACCTGATGGTACGTGGTTACCTTTGCCCATAGACATCTACGACACCAGAGGAGTTGTAAATGCATTGCCGACCTAAAGGATACAGATGGCAGGGGAGGATAATGTAGTAGTCCGCTATCGGAACCACCACATTTTGGTGAAAGGGTGGGTGGTAAAGGGGAAAACCTGGCTTACATGCCATCGAACCGGAATACATCATTAGATATTTTGCGGTTCGTCTTTGACATGATAGCGGTTGATCGTGACGAGACAGGCGGAGGACGAACCTCCTACCACCTAACTACTGGGATACCCGCCTCTTACGGGACGCTACCCAGCGGCGGAGGGGTATTGTATTCCAACCCCGTCCCCTCACAGGCATTAAAAATAAAATGTCAGTATTGTCAGTTGTTTGGAAAGCTACCACCGGTTCGGAAGGCTGTTCTACAATATAATATTTGCTATAAATAATAATAAAATAATAAAATTATTGAAAAATAGTTAAGGTAAAGTTCATTATCCCAAGATGTTTAAATGGTGTAAAGCACTATCGTCTCTCTCCCTACCGCGTCGACTATATATTAATAAATTTTATACTCTTTAATAGTAAAATCATATTTATATGTACAAAAAAATAAGTGTACTCATGGGCATAACATTTTAAAATATTATAAATATATTCTTTTGGAGCTTTACGCTTAACAGGGTAGGTAGAGAGAATCTACTGTCATGATATATGGTTCTCCCCTTTGCGCCCAAGTTACAGACATTGTGTCATCAAAGTCAATTCTGTGCTTTTTCTTACTATACTGAGGAAAATAAAACATTAGGGAAAAGTTAATTTCCCCCAGTGTGGCTCGAATCCAAAACTACCACATTTTCAGCCAAACGTCCATCTATTGTGCCACGATGGCTTCAAAACAATAAAATTATTACCATATATCAAGTGTTCCTAAAATATATTTTGTAAAATATATCATCTAATTAAAATACTCCCAAATTAAACAATCTTCTTCAAACCGAGTTTTCATTTAAATATAATAGTATTTTCGCAGGATTGTATGCAATTCACCAACGTCATTTAAAGAGCGGGCTATGAATCCAGGCATACCAGCTCTATACAATGCGGCTGTGATAAATCCCACGTCATGTCTTATTTATTAATAACATCTGGATTATTATCTCGGTATCTCGATGTACTCATAAATTTTAAATACAAATCTTTGCATTTTCACTCTTTTTCAGTAATTCAAAAACTTTTCTGTATGAAAATATATATGTCAGGGTTTTTATTGTATTATATTATTATTCTTTACGTAAACATACATATTTCATGCAATTAAATTATTCAAATTATTTAATCTATTCAATTCAAATTTCTTTAAGTACTCTGGTACTCATTATAGTTCAAAAATATCTGTTTTTACACATAATCAGATGTTTAAATCTCTTCTATTGTGCTTACTGACTTCGTACATTCTTTGAAATACAGAAAACGTAGAGATAAAAAGTATAAAAAATCATCCACCATCCTGTAGTTCTTTCTACATTATTCCTTCTCTAAATCTTTTCCAGTTTAAATTTTGTTAAGCGAAATCGTAAACAAACCGAACATTCATACATTAGTTTCGAGGCTGAACAAGACAGGTCTTCTGCTAACAAATCTACGACTAACTCAAATCAAGTTGTTGTGCTTCGCTTTGTTTAGGAAAATTAAATACGTATTCAACATTTCATGCATCATATTTTAATTGACTTTTAATGTTTCATTTTTAACTTATAGTTACACTTTTAAATCACTTAATATATGTATTAATATATTCTTATACCTTTTTAAATTATGAAAACTTTTCATATATACCTACAAAATCTATGTAACTACAAATTGGAGTTTTAGACAGAAAATTATCATCTAAGTTTCATTTCTAACATCGAATCCTGACAATGCAAGCTGTCTGAAAGAATTCCGTAAAGTTGGGCATCCGAAAGTTAAACGGAAAAGTTCGCCATTCAAATTGTCAATCTTGACTAGAGGGTACGTTCACTTCAACTGTAGTCAGGTATTACGAGTAAAACAATAATTAAACATTTTTTTCATATCTTCTAGGTATATAGAGTGGGGTAAGTGAGAGATTAATTTATGCCTGCATAGCATCCTCCACATTAGTCTATGTTAGAGACATTGTATATTGAGAACCTTTTTAAAGTTGGCTTTTTCGCCAGCTATTATTGTTTCAAAAATAGTTCTTCCAAAAGGAACTAGTATCGGCTGTCTATGACTTGCCTAAACCCACCGTATTTCTTTTGGAGTGATTTAAAGATTTTTTTTATAACGACTATATAAAACATTCAATAAATTCAAAGAGAATGTAATTTTTAACTTCACGCTTTATCCCGCATATAGCAGGGTAGGTAGAGGGAACCAGAGAACCTCGTGTTAAGACACTCCAATCTCTTTCAACAATTCCGTTCCCGACATTCCGCCGAATTGAGGCATTGCGTGTTGAGTGGCGGAACTCAACGTCGCGCTTTGCCTTGTTATCAAACCCAAGAAATGAAAATACTAAATTTTTACATTTCCTGGAGTGGGGATCGAACCCACAACCTGTCCCATTTACAGTCGCACGCTTGTGCCTCTGCACCACGACAGGCGACACGACAGAGAATATAATGATAGTCCTTAATATAATTGGAGCAGAATTATGTCAAATCGTAGTCTAAAATATTCATAGAAATAACAACCATTGCCTATAAACTGGACATTTATATAGTTTTTTATTCTTGACGAAGAACTTTTTTGCATTAAATAAAACTATTTTAGTAATTTAAGATGCTTTAATAAGAAATAAAAAGGCAAGATATTTGGATACATATATTCTGTTTAAAAAACCAGCGAACTATATATAGCCCAGTATCGTCATCCACGGGGAACTACTCGGTTGGAGGTTAAGCAAAATGGATATCTGTCCATACTCGCATATCGATATTTAACGATTTTCATGACATTTCCTCTCCAACAGAAAGCAAAATACATTTCAAAATAACGTTCCAGTAACTTCTTGTTCATAATTTCACCAAATAACTATGTCGTAATCAATCAAATTAAACATAGGTATTCTATATCATCTGCAAAAAGTAGTCACATACATTTCCATATATTATACTGTAAGATTAGAATAATTTTCTATATTTCTATATTTTCCCCAAGGATATAAAACAAATATAAAATATTTTAAGCTAGCGTTTACTTAAAACTTTAAGAGGACGTCCTTCTAACGGTTGTTAAAGTATATTTGTTGTAAGTATTTTCCCTTTAACAAGCGATAAAAGCCTAAGGCACCTTTTATGAAGACAGCGGCGGAGGTTTTTTCACTTTAAAAGTGCGAGATTTATTTTAAAATGGAATATAATAGATTATTTTTCTTAGATATATAAAAGTAACTAATCTAAAAGCTTTGGGCATCAATTATTATTTTATTAATCGATATATTTAATCTATACATATAAATAAAATTGGAGTGTCTGTTTGTAATATTAAAATAACCACTTTTTGTAGAAAAGTAATATAAATAAAAAATTAATATACGAGGTGTGTTCAAAAAGTAAGGTGACTTACAAATTTGGCGGGCAACGTACTTTCGATTATCGATTTTTTTATTTTGTTATGTTGGTACACTCTTCCCGAACATCTGTACCAAGTTTCAAGTGTATAGCATTTTTTGTTTGGTTGGGAGAGGCGTAAAGGTTATAAGTGTTTTGCGTGCTCGGCGATTTCTTGCTATCGAAAAATATGGATCAAAGGATTTGCATCAAATTTTGTGTAAAAAATAAAATAAAGTGCTCCGAAACACTTAAAATGTTGACAGTGGCATACGGTGAAACTGTTCTGAGTAAAAAAAATGTTTACAAGTGGTACAAAC
>JAKGSA010001316.1:38754-71149 GCA_033558755.1 Philaethria dido | reverse complement strand
TATTTATTTCTTTACTTTTTTTTTTTCCTTATTTGCTTGTTTTTTTCTTTTTTGCACCTCAATGTATCTTATATATTAAGTGTCTACGTCTAAGGTTACCTGTAAGAGATCACTTACAGTGATAAGGTCGCCTTTGCATGCTGCAAATTTGTGTTTTGTATGTTCCTTTATACTTGTTTTCTTTTTTTTTTGTGTGTGCAATAAAGAATTTATCTATCTATCTATCTATAATAACATTATTCCGAATAACTCAAAAACTCGTCTGATCTTAACTAAATTTAATGGTTCCACATATCATATAAAAAAAGAATCATAAAATTGGAATACCCAGTAAAAAGATATGCGGTTATACATAAAAAATACAGTCGAATTGAGAACCTCTTTCTTTTTTGAAGTCTGTTAAAAATGATTGTTGATTTTTTTTTTTAATTTCTTGTGAAAAATTCGCTTCATTTTACAGTATTTTAATTCAATTACGGTGAAATAGAAGTCTACTAGTATCAGTTTTTGATAATATAGCTCTGTTATTAAATAAATAACATGGTTCTTAATAGGATTTTTACTTTTCGAAAATACACGCCTGTCGTGGCGCAGAGGCACAAGCGTGCGACTGTAAACGCGACAGGTTGTGGGTTCGATTCCCACTCCAGGAAATGTAAAAAATTTAGAATTTTCATTTCCTGTGTTTGGTAGTAAGGCAAAGCGCGGCGTTGAGTTCCGCCACTCAGCACGCAATGCCTCAATTCAGCGGAAAGTGGGGAACGGAGTGTCTTAACACTAGGTTCCCTCTACCTGCCCTGCTATGGGATGTACGTGAAGCTGAATGGCAAATTGTTCAAAATTGGTTAGGAACCCACAACCCAATTATAGTTATTAGCAAATCCTTTAATTTAAACTATATAGATATTAACTTAAATATATTCTAAATAACTTAACATATTTTATTTTGTTTGGTGTGGTAGGATGATCGTCCTCCGTCTGGTCTTTCATGACCACTATCATGTGTCAAAGACGAACCGCCAAATATCTATGATGTGTTCCGGTTCGATGGCATGTAAGCCAGGCTTTCCTCTTCCCACCCATCCTTTCCTCAAAATGTGGTGGTTCCTGATATGACTACATATTGTCCTTCCTTCCATCTGTATCATCTAGGTTATAACGAATCTAGAACATTTGGTGTTGTAGATGGTCATGGCAAAAGATAAACCACTTACCATCAGGTGGTGCTTCTGCTCGTTTGCCATCCGTTATCCATAAAAAAATAAAGCTATTCCAATTGAAACATATGTACAAGCCTGTAATTAATTCTGTGGTTTCAAACCATAAAGAGTTGACTGAATTCACGAGCACTGCAAGTAAAATAAGACAAAGCCGACTCACAAAGTTTTATTCTCACTGTACAATATTTACACATGGTCTGAAAGGGTCATTAAATGTGCCGAATATTAATACATTAATATACATTACATAGCTTCACGCTGTATCCCGCATAGCAGGTAGACAGAGGAAACCCAGTATTAAGACACCCGTTCCTCACTTTCCGCCAGATTGAGGTACTGCGCGCTGAGCGGGCGAACCTTTTCAACGCCGCGCTTCTGCCTTTGCTACCAAAACCAGGGAAATTAAAATTCCATTCCTGAGGGAATTCGAACCCACAAATCGTGTTTCAGTCGCACGTTTGTGCTCTGTTACTGACAGGCGTTAATTTTGAATTAGTGGATTAAATTAAAAAAACTGATCCAGTGATATTATTACAACAACTCTATAAATTACTAGTCAGATCGGCAATAGGTATCATATAAAAACCATCACGCTTATCCTACCAGGGTAGTCAGGTAAACTGAAAAACAAGGACACTGAATGAAAAAAAATTATAATTGTCTACCCAGTAAAAAAATATATAGCTACACACATAAAAATACAGACGAATCGAGAACCTGAATAAGGTGACATATATTTTGCTAAGTAAACGTGTATTTTGCACCTCAAAGGACAGAAAAAAATTATATTCAATTTAATATCATTTTTTTTTTTAGTCTCACACTATATCCCACACATAGCAGGGTAGGCAGAGGGAGCCAGATAAATTCTTTAGGTTAAGACACTTGTTGTTGTCTTAAAATTACCTTTCCCTACTTTCAACGGAATTGAAGCATTGCACGGAGAAGTGAACTCAACGCAGTGCTTTGCCTTGTCATCGAGGGCGAAACGTAACAAATATTAATGATTATAATTATTTAATATTTTCACTTTTTTATAATGGGAATTTAACCCACAACCTGTAGCCATTACAGATGCACACCTGTGCTACTGCGTCACTACAGGCCCCTAAATACTTTGTTTATATTGTAAATAAAATATTTAATTAACTTAGACCACGCAAAACATAATCCCTGGATAAAGAGTGCTGGAGATCACCGTTAACGCGTGCAAAGTAGCGCGTTTTATGACTTCCAAAGCACTATGACCTGATATTACGCTGACGAATATTTTAAATGAATTTATGGAAAGAATTCTAACAAGATAAATTTTTAAGTGGTTTAAGGATTAAAAAAAAAGAATCTTTTTAGTATATTATTTTAATTACGAATGGGTAACGCCTGGTAAGGAAAGGCCCTATGTTGAATCTGCCATCCAACAGCAAAAAGATTTGCGGCGTTGAGTTCCACCACTTAAGATGATGCTTCGATATCGAAGTAAACTGAAGAACAGCATATCTTGAATAGGTTCTGTTTGACCTCATCTGAAGATATCTGGTGAAATATTTTACGCAGAGGGATAAGAGGCCCAACGAGATAAATATTTAACACACGGAAATGATAATTACTGATATAGATTAGATTCCTTGGGGTTAATAGTTTTTATCATCACCCTTTAAATTGAGACTATTATGCTGAGTGGAGGTAACTGAACGCCGCGCTTTGTTTTTCAATTAAAATATTGGTATTTTCAAGTAATATTATTTAAATATCATGATATCCATACCTGGCACTACGTGTTCAATAGCAGGATTAAACGCTGCTGTAATTCTTTAAAGGAGAATCGAACCCACAACCATCACGTTCTTAGTTAGAGCACATCCTATATCACAATGAATCAATAAGAAAACGACAAAAATATGCAGTTACTGATTTACACTCTTTACGGTCATATATTCTTATGAACGTCAAACTCACTTTGTAAATGTCTTTGTAAATGGATATACATCACTGTCCAATTCTATCTTAAAATGGTTTTAAAATTTTGTACAGTATTTTCATTATTAAAATATTAGCTTCAGTGTTCCCGCATAGTCAAAGAAAAGTTAGTGTCAAGACACCTTGGTTGAAAAGTGGACGTTCCCTCAGAATACAAGATATTAGTGAATGGTGTAATTAATGATAATTGCTCATATTAATTATATACATATAACTAGAATCGCGAATTATTTTTGAAATTTTAGCCACATACTTAAGAAATCGAAAACATATTTTTAGAAATGTATAAAACTTTGAATCTGCGTGATCTCAAAACCCGCGCCTGGAAACCGTCCAAGCGCTCTGGAATTCACTGCCATGTTCTAGAAGATTACGTTGAGTTTTTTGATGTCGTTTTCATACATACATTTTTAGAATAGCAATGACTTCACAAAAAAATCAAGCATTTAACATGCTTGCACTCACAGGTTTAAAAAAATATTTAAAATAACATACATACATAATATTAACTTCATGCTGTGTCCCATATAGCAGGTAGGCAGAGGAAACCTAGTGTAAGATACTCCGTTCCCCACTTTCCGCTGAATTGCGTGGTGAATGGCGGAATTCAATGCCGTGCTTTTGGCTCTTGTTACTAAACCCAGGTCGAATCGCGAATCGCGTCGGCAGTCGCACGCTTGTGCCTCTGCGTCATTTCAGCGTTACAACATCAAACCAGAGCAATATAAAATCAGATGTTATGATAAGCTGCTGCTAAATAATTAAATATAATCAGATATAAAGGCGATATTTCAACATATTATTCACGCCTGGTACCGGGATAATCTGCTATGAGGAATTCTCTAAGTTCCCGCTACTTGCACACACGCAATATCTCTAATTCGGAAAGAAAGTATCTTAACATTCTCTCTACCTTCCCTGCTGTGGATAAACTATGACTAGTCCACGAGCTACGTATTATCAAAGAACAACGATTAGAAAGTTTTTTTTAACTTCACGCTGTATCTCGCATATAGCAGGGTAGGCAGAGGGAGCCTGAAAACCTAGTGTTAAGACACTCCGTTCTCTTTTAATATCTCCGTTCCCCACTTTCCGCTGAATTGAGGCATTGCGTGCTGAGTGGCGGAACTCAACGCCGCGGTTTGCCTTGTTGCCAGCGCGAGGAAACGAAAATACTTGATGTAACTCTCAATTATTATAAATAATTAATATTTTCTGTCAGAATAGAAAGCTGAAAACCACAAAATAAATATAATAAATTGAAGACGTTGAGACTTTACATAGAAATATTTATTATACCGCTTAATATTATAAGGCAACTATTGTTCTTGATTTGAGACGTTCCAGTAAATCCAATGTAACAAATTTACCTTTTTAATTGTAATTTCTAAAGGCTTCAGGTGAGATCTTTTGATTGTATAACAAAAGATTGTATTGTTCAGGCCAGTGGTGGTGCAGAGGCACAAACGTGCGACTGTAAACGTGACAGCTTGTGGGTTCAATTCCCACTCCATGGAATGAAAATATTAAATATTTATAATAATTAAGAGTTACATCAAGTATTTTCGTTTCCTCGCGCTGGCAACAAGGCAAACCGCCGCGTTCAGTTCCGCCACTCAGCACGCAATGCCTCAATTCAGCGGAAAGTGGGGAACGGAGATATTAAAAGAGAACGGAGTGTCTTAACACTAGGTTTTCAGGCTCCCTCTGCCTACCCTGCTATATGTGAGATACAGCGTGAAGTTAAAAAAAACTTTCTATTTGTTGTTCTTTGATAATACGTAGCTCGTGGACTAGTCATAGTTTATCCACACAGTTTATCCACAGCAGGGAAGGTAGAGAGAGAAGTGTTAAGATACTTTGCCCTCTTTCCGAATTAGAGATATTGCGTGTGCAAGTGGCAGAACTTAACAGAGAATTCCTCATATGAATTATCGATACCAGGCGTGAATATGTTGAAATATTTGGTATATTTCGAGATATTTGAGTTCCGCCACTCAGCATGCAATGCCATCTTAACTCTAGGTTCTGTCTGCCTACCCTGCTATATGCGGGATACAGCGTGAAGATATGTATGTATGTATATGGTATATTTCTTTCCTAGCTTTGGTAACAATGTAAAGCGCAGCGTTTAGTCTCGCCACTCAGCACTCTAAGCATCAATTCAAAGTTAGAAAGTAGGGAACGGAAATCTTAAGAGAAATGGATAATCTTAACACTAGGTTCTCAGATTCTCTTCGCCTACCCTGTTATGTGAGGGATGCAGCGCGAAGCTAAAAAAAATATATTTGGCATTTTCATTTGCTCGCTCTGGTAACAAGGTAAAGCGCGGCGTTTAGATTCGCCATTCAGCACGCAATTCCTCAATTCGGTGGAAACTAGAGAACTAGAGAAATCTTAAGAGAACGGAGTGTGCTAGCACTAGGTTTTCAAGTTTCCTCTGCCTACCCTGCTATATGCGGGATACAGCGTGAAGCTAACAAAAAAAAAAGGAAATATGTCAACTATTATTCTAGATTTGTGACGTTTCAGTAAATCCAATGTAACAAATTTACCTTTTTAATTGTGATTTCTAAAGGTTTCAAGCGAAATCTTTTGATTTCATAACAAAAGATTGTAATATTGTTATAATTTTAAATAGCTCAGGCCAATTGTGTTTGACTATGGACTATTCAGGTTACAATAGTGGATTGTATATTATTAAAATTCTTTGGGTTTATATTATATAGGAAATTGCATTTTGTAAGAACGTAAGAGGAACTTTTTTACGCTTTTCCCCGCATAACATGATAGGCAGAGAAAATGTAATGTCAAGGCACTCCTTATGAAATAAATTCTCTGAAAATCTCATAACAAAATATAACCATTCACTGAAATCTTGTGAAAATTGTTGAAAAATTGCATAGACAATGATAATTTTGTGCCAAGATACTCTATTCTCCGTTTTCTGACCGAATTGGACACTCAACGCCACAAATTGTCGTATCAAGTGAAGAAAATGAATTGACGACTTATAGTACTTACTCGTTAACATACTACATAAGTAAATCACTTAAAAAAATCCTCTACAAATTTCAAAAATTGATGATTTAACCCAAAAATAACAAAGTATTTTTTTCAAAAATCTTTGACCAAACACAATAAAAACTATAAAACTTTTATCAAGCTTCCTTCCTTCTTTAAAATCCCTTCCGGTCTCTACGAACAAGCAGCCTGAAGCTAAAACTAGTTGAGCGAAAATACAGGAAGTAGGCTTACATGGTATTTTCTTCATCGTTAATTATTTTAGAGAAAATGAGATTATTTTTGATATATGTACTTTATATTTAACTGACTTCCAAAAAAGGAGGAAGAGACGATTTTTTATGTGTTATTTTTTTTATACCGCATTACTTTTTACCGGATTTGTTAGTTTTTGAGTTTGATTAGTTTTTGAGTTATTCGTAATAAATTTTACGTTTTAGTGCATTTTAATTGAAGTCAGTTTTCTTTTTCAGCAAAAATCTTAACTATATTACAACTACAATATGATATAACCCCTGTCGTGACGCAGAAGCACAAGCGTGCGACTGCAAATGTGACAAGTTGTGTGTTCGAATCCCACTCCAGGAAGAATTTTTCATTTTCCTGGGTTTGGTAACAGGCAAAGCGCGGCGTTGAGTTCCGCCACTCAGCACGCAGCAGTGTTACGACACTCCATTCCCCACATTCCGCCTAATTAAGGCATTGCGTTCTCAGTGGCGGAACTCAACGCCGCGCTTTGCCTTGTTACCAAAGTTGTTACCAGGAAATGAAAAATTCCATTTCTTAGAGTGGGAATCGAGCCCACAACCTGTCGCGTTTACAGTCGCACGCGTGTGCCTCTGCGCCACAACAGGCGCATAAAGAGTGAACCTTTTTTGTATCATTAGTAAATTTATTCTAAAGGCGATTTCGATTTGTAGACAGACATAATAAATAAAAAAAACTTCTAGGCACAGAGTAAGGGGCGCGTGAAATGGGTCTCCGGAGACACTTAGAGAAAATACGAAGGGTGAATAATCCTTAAACACCTTTTGTAGTGAAAGTTTTAGTTATAAATCTAAGGTGAGAATTGAGACTAAATGTGTAACATACATATATAGGGTGTCCCAAAATTAACGCAAGATTTGACTTTGCCGCCATTTGCTATTATATTCATTATTCATTCGCTATTAAAAGACTAAAATGGCATTTTCTATTTAATTCAAATCTTGCGTTAATTTTGGGACACCCTATATAATAATGTAGTTGTAATATAATTAAGATTTTACCAAAAAAATATAATCGTTTTTAAGCAAAACACACTTAAAAAAGTACATTTTTTTAACTTCACGCTGTATCCCGCATACAGCAGGGCAGGCAGAGGGAACCAGAGAATATAGTGCTAAGGCACTCCATTCTCTTTCAACAATTACGTTCCCCAAAATTATTACGAATAACTCATAAATTACTAGTCTGATCTTAACGAAATTTAAATGGGACCACATCAGAAGTACTAGTTATCATATGAATAAAAATCATCAAAATTTGCTCATCAGTAATAAATTTAAAAAAGTAATTTCAAAAAAGGATGAGGTTATCAATTCGACTGTCTGCCTTGGTGGTCTAATTAAATTTAGCTAAGATCTAATAAGAGTTTTTGAGTTATTCGTAATAGCTTTTTAATGCATTTTATTTGAAGTCGATGGTTAAAATCTTAATTAATACTATATACATACATACATAGCTTCACGCTGTATCCCGCATATAGCAGGGTAGGCAGAGGGAACCTAGTGTTACGACATTCCGTTCTCCACTATCTGCCGAATTGAGGCTTTGCGTGCTGAGTGGCGGAAGTCAACGCCGCGCTTTGCCTTGTTACCTAAACCAGGAAATGAAAAATTCCATTTCCTGGAGTGGGAATCGAACCCACAAACTGTCGCGTTTACAGTCGCACGTTTGCCTCTGCGCCACGACAGGCGTACAGTAATTAATACTGAATCATTGAAGTATCCTTTCCGCCTACTCGTATAAGAGTATTTAACGGTTTCAAGTAGCGATATTTAACAAGAATCCGAACAGTAATTAATTGGTAACAGCTAAATTATTTGCTTGAAATAATCTTATCTTGATTTCAAAATAAATATAATAATATTGTCGAGAATCGAATTCATCTATACTAATTTTATAAATGTGAACCGATTATCATGAAAGTTTTTACACATATTCTTAAAGATATTTAAAAAAAATGTTTTTTTTTATTAAAAAAATATATAATTTGGCAGACATGATTATTTGTCAAAAATATAAATATCTAGACACTCCGTTCTCTTTCAACATTTTCGTTCCCGACTTTCCGCTGGATTGAGGCATTTCTTGCTGAGGGTCGCCCCTCAACGCCGCGCTTTTGCCTTGTTACCAAACCCAGGAAATGAAAATACTAAATATTATTTAATATTTTAATTTCCCGGAGTGGGAATCAAACCCACAACCTGTCGCAAATTGAAAGTATTAAAGTATTAATAAATTTATTTAGGGATAAGTGTGAAATGTCAAAGCCGTCTGACTGTTACAGTCTGAGTGTTACACAAATATAACAAAATTGTTCGTAACGTTTTCTCTATAATATGTTTTATTTTCAGCCTCCTTTCAAACCTCTTTAGGATTATCTATTAAGATTCTGACAAAAAAAGAAAACAGACTTCAAATAGAATGTTCTAGAAGGTATTAAAAAACTATACTTTAGGTATTAAAAAACAATACTTTTTTAGTCTTAATTAAATTTAACTATTAGACCTCAGAAATACTAGCTATCATATAAAAAAATAATTATCAAAATTGGTCCAGAAAAAAGTTATACGGTAACACACACAGTCGATGGGAACATCTTCTTCGTTCTTTCCAAGTCGGTTGATAAAAAATTCTACAAATGCGATACTAATTGGTGGAACAAATAATCATATTTTAAAGCTTTTCATTTTACTGCTATGATAAGACAAAGCCGCCGCTAGAAAGAGTTCCGCCGCTCACCACGTTATATCCCAAATTCTGGTAGAAAATTGAGAACGGAGTGTCATAACACTAAGCTCTCTTTGAAAAAAGCGTGGAGCAGAACAAAGAAATAGGCCTACAAGTTGTTCATCTTGTATATAATTCAGTAGTTAGTTAATAGGATTACTCTATGCCATATTTCATCCAAGTATGTCAAGACTCTAAGGAATAATCTGACATCTACACAAACAAGTGTTATTCACATGAAAATTGATTCTATGTTATTGATGTTAGAATGTTTTCTATATATTAGAAGTGTTATTTTTGATGGTTTTAAAGAAAACATATAAAAATTTGAACGCAGCGGGACTCGAACCCGCGCCTCTTACCGCTAAGCCATGCGTTCTATATCCAGGCTGCGTCGAAATTATTATAAGCTTGTTACAACTTATACTACCTAACTTATAACTGCCTAATTTATAGTCGTGGCGCAGAGGCACAAGGGTGCGACTGTAAACGCGACAGGTTGTGGGTTCGATTCCCACTCCAGGTAATGTAAAATTTAATATTTTCATTTGCGGAAAGTGGGGAACGGAAATGTTGAAAGAGAATGGAGTGTCTTAACACTAGGTTCTCTGGTTCCATCTGCCTACCCCGCTATATGCGGGATACAGCGTGAAGTTAAAAAAAAAAAACTTATATTTACAGAGATCCTTACAACATAAATAAGTTGTAAAGTTGTTGTGTTTCCAAGAGGCGCGAGTTCCAGTCCCGCTTCGTTCAGATTTTTATTCGTTTTCTAAATATGTTTCATTGGGTTTTTCTTTAATATTTTTTGGACATATTTATGTATACTGGTGTCCCCCTAAATGTGTTAATAACGCATTGCGTCACTTATATGTCACTTTATATAAACATGGATGTCAAACTATGGTAGTAATTTTCGTAAAAAGGGATCCAAAATTTTTGCTTCACATATTTATATATAGACAACTAATATAATTTTTATGTTTGTTTTAATCTTATAAACAGACTAAGGGGATTATATTTAAATTATATCCATTTCTCCGCTCTCGTAAGAGAAAGTGCGACGTTGAGTTTTGCCAGTTAACCCGCAAAGTCTCGAATTCGGGCGCAAAGCGGCGAGTGGAGTGTCTTGGCATTAGAACTCTGACTAACTGCTATGCGGGATATAGTTTTTTATGGATAACAGATGGCAAACGAGAAGACCACATGATGTTAAGTGGTTGCTTTCGCCCATGGACATCTACATCACCAGAGATGTTGGGAATGCGTTGCCGACCTAGAGGATACAGATGGAAGGACAATGTAGAAGTCCACTATCGGAGCTACCTCGTTACCATTTTAGGTATTTACGAAGTAAATAAAGAATATATAATTGTTTATTTATTAAGGTGGCCTTTCATGGTCCTTAGTGACCTTACTTAGTAATATATTCGGTCAGAAAAACCACCCGACCATCTGATTAAGCCATGCACCTACATACATATAAACATCGTGAACCCTTTTACGTAAGATTTATTTAGAAGACGGTTATCTGGGAAAAAATTAGACCCTTTGCTCGTAGGGCGAATCAATTGTTAGGTCTGTTTTTGAAGGCTTAAGTGTCTTTAGAGTTTTTGTAGATAAAAATAGACGGATAGGTTTAAAATAAATATTAGCCTTGTCATTAATTAGAGCAATAATTAATTCTAACAAAAATGAAAACTTGACAGGTTGGGGTTTCAATTCCCACTCCAGGAAACGTAAAATTTAGTATTTTCATTTCTTGGGTTTGGTAACAAGGCAAAGCGCGGCGTTGAGTTCCGCCACTCAACTCGCAATGTCTCAATTCGGCGGAAAATGGGGAACGGAATTGTTGAAAGAGAATGGAGTGTCTTAACACTATGTTCTCTGGTACCCTCTGCCTACCCCGCTATATGCGGGATACAGCATGAAGATGAAAAAAAAAACGAAAAGAAAATGAAAACTGATTTCAAGGAAAATGTACTAAATGTACAATTATTACGAATAACTTAAAACAACTCAGTCAAATCATGAGATGAACTGTCAGATCACAACTTAATTTAAATGGGAACATATCGGAAGCACTAGTTATCATTTAAACAGTAACACACATAAAAAACACCTGTCATGGCGCAGAGGTACAAGCGTGCGACTGTAAGCGCGACAGGTTGTGGGTTCGATGCCCACTCCAGGAAATGTTACTATTTTCATTTCCTGGGTTTGGTAACAAGGCAAAGCGCGGCGTTGAGTTCCGCTCAACACGCATTGCCTCAATTCGGCGGCGTGGGAACGGTTCTCAGGTTGCCTACCCCGCTGCGGTTACGGATACACAGCGTGAAGTTAAAAATACAGCCGAATTAAGAAACTCCTTCTGTTTAAATTAGTTGGAAAAGTGGTGCGGTAAACCATCGTAAGCATCTAATCTTCAAGTGTAAATTCAAACTGTTTTAGTTTTGGGAACATATTGTCTGCAGCTCCTTTAAATAAACCAACTAGGGTATAAAACTAAACTAAATATAGGTAAGAACTGTTAATTTTCCCGCATAACAAAGCAGTTAAAAACAACTTAGTGTCGTTAAAACATGCCTCTCTTTACATTTCCGTTCCCTGCTTCTGCAGAATTGAGGGCCGGCGTGCTGAGCGGTAAGAACTTAACGCCGCGCTTACCTTTGTTACCGATCATAGATATTGGAATAATTATATTTAAATATTTTTCATTTTTTTTAGCTTTTTTTTTTTTTTTTTTTAGTTTTTTTTTTTTTATGGATACCGGAAGGCAAACGAGAGCAGAAGGACCGTCTGATTTGGTAAGCGGTTACCTTCGCCCATGAACATCTACAACACAAGTAGATATTGGAATAATTATATTTAAATATTTTTCATTTCATCGAAATAGAAGACCACGATGACCCATGATGACCACGATGACACGGTGTCTAAAAACAAATTATTGTACATATAGAAAAGGATAAAATTAATTATCAAAGAAAATTTCTTAACACCAACATATATATAACGCGTTCTCTTCATTAATTAGATGTAGAAGCGTTAATTAACAGGTAATGGACTCAGCTCCTTGAAAAATAACACTCATTAACATAAAAGCCCATTGTAACACACAGCGTGATGTACTGATACGCTGAGATTATATTTTTTTTTACCAGGTAAAGCTACGTTTTTCTTTGTTTAAAGATGGATGGGTGGCTGAATTTGAATTGGGTAAAATCTGTACTTCAATAAACTCAATTTTTTATATTATTTTTTAACTGATTTAAAAAAAACAGGAGGTTCTCAATTCCACTGTTTTTTTGTGAGTCCCGCGTAACTTTTTACTGAGTGGACCAATTTTGATGATTTTTTTATTATGATAGCTTATGCTTTCGATGTGGTCCCGTTTTAATTTAGTTACGATCAAATAAGCAGTTTTTGAGTTATTCGTAATAATTTTACTTTATACTGCATTTTAAAGTTTTAAAGCTGGTTTTCTGTTATTGTTAAAATCTATATTATTATTATCTATATAGCATACTATCTTTAATTAAGATCTATCAAGACATTTCTAGAGTGACAGTGTTAATATACATAACCTATACATATATCCTCGTCAAGTACGAGAAGCACCTGCGCTGTAATTACTAGAACGAACGATTGAACGTCAAATAAATCTTGGATTTATACACTGTTGAGGTTTTAGTGGGAACTGAATATTGGAAGTAAATTTAAAGTTGATAGAAATTAGTTAACTAATAATAATAACTAAAAACTAACTAGTTTTGAAACCATCAAGGCACGATTAGTTGTGGTTTCGATTCCCGCTCAGGGAAATAATCGTAAACAGCTTTACGCTTTTTCCCATTTACATGATAGTTAAAGAGAACATACATACATACATACATAGCTTCACGCTGTATCCCGCATATAGCAGGGTAGGCAGAGGGAACCTAGTGTTAAGACACTCCGTTCCCCACTTTTCGCCGAATTAAGGCACTTAACACAATGTCTCAATTTCCGACAGATAGTGGAGAACAGTGTCTTGACACTAGTTACTCTCTAACTATCCTGCTATGCAGAAAAGCATGAAGCTTTAAAAAAAACGTCAAAAAAAACAATTTATTACAATATCAAAAATTACTTAATTTTCATATTCCACCACCAATATTTACAATATTCTCGATAAATTCCACTCAACGTGTACAAAATTAATTACTTTCGTTGTGGAAAAATTTCGCTGTAACAAGGTATTCCTCATTTATAAAACAAATACGTATATATCTCATTAAATCACTAGGATACTCAGAACCGACAGGTGCTCGAATGACCGCTCGTTATATTGGCATTGTCGATGTGGGGCCTTTAAAATTAATTATTGTTCTGCTATAAGTTTACTTATTGACCTCATTGTGATTATGAGTACGATTTCACATTTTATAATGATATTGAAGCTCTCTGTAGAGTAAAATGGAGAACAGAGTATCTTGACACCAGTGGCAAAGGGTTTAATACGATGCCCATCGGGTTACCTTAAGAAATTTAAATAATTTACTACTAATATCTGTGCATTTCTATTTTTATGTAAGTGATACATGCACACATAAAGTCATACGTGACACACATAAAATCATACGACTACACATGAGCTCACATGTGACACACATGAAAACATACATGCACACATGGGGTCATATGTGACACACATGAAATCATACGAGAACACAAAATCAGACATGTGCACATGAGGCCACATGTGACACACTTGAAATCATACATGCACACATGAAGTCACATGTGACACGCATGAAAACATTGATGCACACATGAAATCAGACATGCTCACATGAGGCCACATGTGGCACACATGAAATCATACATGCACACATCAGGTCATATGTGACACACATGAAATCAGAAATGCGCACATGAGGCCACATGTGACACACATGAAATCATACATGCATACATCAGGTCATATGTGACACACATGAAATCAGACATGCACACATGAAATCAGACATGCACACATCAGGTTATATGCGACACACATGAAATCACACAATCACACATAAGGCCACATGTGACACACATGAAAACATACTAGTACACATTAGGTCACATTTACAGTAATTATTTTGTAATATTCCTTATTAAAGCTAGACTTACAATATACGAGCATAGCAGATTTACCTACTTTGTTTTTGCTACGAAGGCCTAGACTTATTTATAACATTATAAATTAAGTACTGGTGTAACTTCAGTAGTCTCAGTGAGAGTCCGTGGCTTCGCATAAATAATTAATATTAAACAAAAAATATTTATAAAAGAATAGCTTAAGGAATCTTAAAAACTCTTTCACGCGAAAACTACTAAACTGGTCTAAATTAAACTTTACATTAATACAGCTCTCATGTATACATCGGAATACATAGGCTACAATTTATCACTATTATTTTTTTTTTAACTTCACGCTGTATCCCGCATGTAGCGGGATAGGCAGAGGGAACCAGAGAACCTAGTGTTAAGACACTCCATTCTCTTTCAACAATTCCGTTCCCCACTTTCCGCCAAATTGAGGCATTGCATGTTGAGTGGCGGAACTAGACGCCGCGCTTTGCCTTGTTACCAAAGCCAAGAAATGAAAATACTAAATTTTACATTTCCTGAAGTGGGAATCGAACCCACAACCTGCCACGTTTACAGTCGCACGCTTGTGCCTCTGCGCCACGAAAGGCGTTATTTATTAATATTTTGTGTAATTTCGCCAATATAATGATAAGTAACCAGTATATATGTCGTGGCGCAGATGCAAGCGCGCGACTGTAAGCATGACAGTTTGTGGGTTCGATGCCCACTCCAGAAAATTGTAAAAGAATTAGTATTTTCATTTCCTGGGTTTGGTTACGAGGCAACAAGCGTGGTGATGAGTTCCGCCACTCAGCATTGCCTCAATTCGGGGGAAAGTGGGGAACGCAATGTCTTAACACAAGGTTCTCAGGTTCCCTCTGCCTACCCTGGTATATACGGAATACAGCGTGAAGGTAAGAGAAAAGAAGATTCTCTCTCCTTGCTATGCGGGATAGCGAGAAGCTGCTACTATTTTAATAAGATAAAGTAAAGTTTTAAATTAACCTAATATATACTGTCCAATTTCTTAAATAATAAGGTAACAAAGTGTCTTGAAATTTTAATATTGCGTACAACAAATTGTTCATAGTTTAGCCTAAGTTACCTATTTAAGGCGAAATTTATTTTCTCCGCAGCATCTTCTGGCATTATCTCCTTAATATCTAATAAACTCACAATTTCTACTGTTATAAATTTTATACTAGATTTCATCTCACTGTGTCTGTTGTTTAACCGATTTCAAAAGAAGCGGAAAAGGTTTTTAACTAGATTTTTTTTACATGCTACTACATAATTTCTTACTGGATTATGATGATTATTTTTTTATATAATAGATAGTGTAGATGTGGTAGCATTTAAACTTAATAATATTTGACGAAGTTTTTGAGTTATTCGTAATATTTTATTTGAATTCGGTTTTATTTAAAATTTTAATCGATTTGCTAGCCTGAGAAAATTTAGTGATTAGGTTGGCTGCCAAGAGGCGTGACTCACAAAATTAGGCCAACATCGGTGAACGGAAGTACGAGTAGAACTAGTGAGAGTACGTTACTTATTTAAGGTAAAATTTATTTTCTACGTAGCATCTGACATCTCCTTAATATCTAATAAACTTATCTATAAATTGTATACTAGATTTTATCTCACTGTATCTGCTGTTTAACTAACTTTAAAAAAAGGAGGTTCCGAATTCGACTGTTATTTGTTTTATATAATGTGCGTTACCGCACAATGGTTTTTTTTTCTTCACGCTGTATCCTGCACATACCAGGGTAGGCAGTGGGAACCTGAGAACCTAGTGTTAAGGCACTCCGTTCTGTTCCCCACTTTCCGCCGGATTGAGACATTGCGTGCTGAGTGGCGGTGCTCAACGCCGCGCTTTGCATTGTTACCAAACCCAGGAAATGAAAACATTAAACTTTTACATTTCTTGGTGTGGGAATCGAGCCCACAACCTGTCGCGTTTATAGCCACAAGCTTGTGCCTCTGTGCCACGATAGGCGTTATAATTATACTGTTTAGTACATTTTATTTCTCGATGGCTTTTTTTGTAATTTTTTTTATTATTTTGCTATGTAGAGAAAATTTAGTGATTAGGTTGGACGGTTTCCAAGAGGCGCGGACAGGCTACTTTAAAAAATTTTTGTACGTCTTATTTTTCCAATAAATCTCATTTCAATGTATTCCAATATTTATTTTTGCAATAGCTTATGAATAAAACTATAAAAATATTAAAAAAATATACGGTTATCTAATTTCCAGCTATTTTTATAAGGAATACATATGATATTTAGATTCAAAAATATTTGTATAAAACAAATGCATTTACATATTAACATTTCTTAGCACTTATGAATCAAATAAACTATATAAAAGCTACTAACTTTTTCCTCCGAGAGGCAGGTTCATGAAGAGCCGGTGAAATTAAATTCAATTTTTAACCACAAAAGGAGGAGGTTCCCAATTTGATTCCAAAAAAGAATCATCAGAATATACTTACCCAATACAAAATTGTGCAGTATCACGCATAAAAATACAGATTTAAGATCCTGGTTCTTTTTTGGAAATCGCGCTTAATAAATAAGAACTCAATCTCTAATTACTTATCCGTACACATTTTTTTATCCCTAGCTCAGTAACAAAATTCTCTTTCCCCCGTTCTCTTTTTCCCATACTATCAGCTAAGAAACCTACATAACAATATCAAGTGCCGGTGCGGGGAGGAACATTGTAATCTACGTTGAATAGTCATTCAGTTTCATTCTGGCACCACAAATCTGTATTTCAGCGCCATTTCCCACCGAAAACATTGATTGCAGTGTAATCTGTTAGTATGTAAAAAATGAAATATTGCGCGGTGATGTGAGAATTGTACTTTGTTACATTATGAATTGTGTGTTATATTTTTTAGTAGCTTCCTCTTTATCCCTTATAGCAGGGTGGTGAGAGAAGAACCTAGGTGTCCAGACATAAAAGCTCAAATCAAATTTTCCACTCTGATTTACACTGGACACTAACATTAGTTCGTAGGACTATACAGTATGCAAAGAGTGGATGAAGAAGAAAATAAAATAGACTCGATGCCTTTTGGTGTAATATTTTTTTATTTTACGCCTATCGTGGCGTGCGATTGTAAACACGACTGGTTGTGGCTTCGATTCCCTCAGGAAATGTAAAAGTTTAATGTTTTCATTACCTGGGTTTGGTAACAAGCGCGGCGTTGAGTTCCGCCACTCAGCACGCAATGCCTCAATTCAGCGGAAAGTGGTAACGAAGTGTCTTAACACTAGGTTCTCAACGTGAAGTAAAAAAAAATCGTATTTGTACGTATTCATTCTACGAGTTCGTAAGATAAGATGTTAACAAATTGTATAAAGTTTAAGGTGAAATAAAAAATGTTTATATTTTTATATTTGTATAAACTTATAAATTGTTTATTACACATTTAGAAACGTTTTCTTTTTTTTTTTTTTTTTTTATGGATAACTGATGGCAAAACCTTCAGAAGGACACTGATGGTAAAGGAGAGTGGTTACCTTCATGTTGTAGATGCGTTGCCAACCCTAGAAGGGATACAGATAGAAGGGGAGGACAATGGCAGTAGTCCGCTATCGGAACCACTACATTTTGGGGAAAGGATGGGTGGGATAGGGGAAAACCTGAAAGCACATGCCATCGAACCAGAACATCATAAGATATTTGGCGGATTCGTCTTTGACATGATAGTGGTCATGAGCCAGACGGAGGACAGACCTCCTACCACCAAAAAGAGATTCTATTATATTTCTAAATATGTTTTCGTTTCCTAAGAATTTTTCATGTTATGTTATTTACCAGATTGAGTTATATAGACAGAGAGTTAGTGTCAAAAATTAGTAGACTGTGGATAACAGAGTGTCTTATATTACACCACTGAATACGAGAAATTCTGAAAATGAGAAATACAAAAATATAAAAAAATAATAAAATTATACAATACATATATTTACATTCATATCTTGCACTTCACAATAGTTGAAGCAAAATTTCCTATAAAGTTTTGCAAACTTGCAGTGTAATTTCAAAGAAGTTTATTTTGCAGCTTTCCCAAAACTAAATATCAAAGTAGTGTGCAAAATTAATAACCTAATTATGATTATATAACCAAGCCAAATATATATATATATATATATATATATATATATATGCCTCTATATATATATCTATACTATATTATGCGTGATACCATTATAACATTTTTTTTTTTTTTTTTTTTAATGGATTACGGATGGCAAAGAGCGAGCAGAAAGACCACCTGATGGGAAGAGTGGTTATCTTCGCCCATGAACATCTACAACACCAAAGATATTGTAGATGTTTGCCAGCTTTCCCCTAGAGATTTACAGATGGAAGGGAGGGACAATGTAAATAGTCCGCTTTCGGAACCACCACATTTTGGGAGGAAAGGATGGGTGGGAAAGTGGAAAATCTGGCTTACATGCCATGAACCGGAACACATCAAAAATATATTTGGCGGTTCGTGTCTGCTTGACATGATAGTGGTCACTTGAAGAGCCAGACGGGGACGAACCTACCACCAAAAACTTTTTTACTAGTGAATCGGTTTTGATGATTCATTTGTTTATGATAGCTAGTGGTATGTGTTTTATGTGAATTCATACATAGATGATACATAGCTTCACGCTGTATCCCGCATGGCAAGGGTAGGCGGGGGCACCTGAGAACTAGTGTTAGGACACACCGTCCAACACTTTTCTTTTTGAAAACTGTTAAAAGTCTGAACGCCAGTCGTGGCGCAGAGCACAAGTATGCGACTGTAAACGCGACAGGTTGTAAGTTTCGATTCCCACTTCCAGGAAATTGAATTTTCATTTCCTGGGTTTGAAATGTAAGGTAAAGCGCAGCGTTGATTCCCACCACTCCAGCGCAATGCCTCAATTCGGAAAGTGGGGAACGAATTGTCTTAACACTAGGTTCCTCTGCCTGCCCTGATATATGCAGGATACAATTGTGAAGCTATGTATGTATGTTAAAAGGAAAAGCAAAACCTTAAATGAACATTTAAAATCTTTGTTAAATGTTTTATTATTGTTCTCATACTAAGTATAAATTAGTACAACTCTCTCAAAGTATACTATAAGTAATTTTAATTAAGCGTTCCGATAAAAATTTAATTATGAACTCGCTTAACGGTAACAATGTTAGTCGTACATTCCTTAGAAAAACTCCTCTAACATCCATTTATCTTATATTCTATTATATTTTCTCGATAATTCTTTTTATTTTTTACCGACTTCAAAAAAAGGAGAAGGACTAATAATAATAATAACGCCTATCGTAGCGCAGAGGCACAGGCGTACGATTGTAAACGCGACAGGTTGTGGGTTCGATTCCCACTCCAGGAAATGTAAAAGTTTAGTATTTTCATTTCCTGGGTTTGGTAACAAGGCCAAGCGCGGCGTTGAGTTTCGCCACTCTGCACGTAATGTCTCAACTCGGCGGAAAGTAACGAACGGAGTGTCTTAACACTGGGTTCTCTTTGCCTACTCTGCTATATGCGGGATACAGCGTGAAGCTAAGTAAGTAAGCAAGTAAGACTATTAATAGTAGTTCATCAACCAATCATACCTTCGCAAAAAATCCTGTCCTAGAGTGGGGATCGAACCCAGAACCTGTCGCGTGTACAGTCGCCTGCTTGTGTCTCTGCGGCACGACAGGCGTTTATAATTATTATTGAAAATTACATATAATCATTGCTCAGAGTGGGAATTGTACCAATAACCATCGCGTTTACAATTAGACTGTCTTAATACTACGAAGGCCTTTTAAAATCTTAATAATATATTATATGTTTTTCTGTTTTATTCTTTAATTTGAACTTTAGAAGTTAAACAAGAAAATCATAAAAGGCATTTACAAAAGTATGAGTGGGCCCAAAACAATTCGCACACAATACACACTTGACTTATTACCTTTTGAGTAAGACCTTAGAAAATACTGCCTTGAAAATATCGTCTTATGAGAATATTTGGTCTTACATTTCATATTATATTAACTTTTCTTTTAACCGATTTCAAAGAAGGAGGTTCTCAATTCGACTGTATCTTTTTGTTTTTATAAGTGAACCATTTTGATGCCTTTCGAACGCCTTTGGGACGCCTGTTCGATTCCCATGCTAGGAAAATAAAAAATTAAATGTTATATTTAATTTCAATTCGGCGGAATTTGGGGAACGGAGAATCTTAACACTAGGTTCCCTCTGCCTACCCTGCTATATGCGGGATACAGTATGAAGCTATGTATGTATGTATGTATTTAGAATTTTCATGTATTTTTATTTCTTCCCTCTGGTAACAAGGCAAAGCCGGGCGTTGAGTTCCGCCACACAGCACGCAATGCCTCAAATCGGCGCAAACGGAAGATGGGGAATGGCAATGTTAAAAGATAACGTAGTGTCTTAACACTACACACTCTGCGTACCCTGCTATGTGCGGGATACAGCGTGAAGCTAAAAAAAAATTTTTGAAGATTATTTTTTATATGATAGCTAATGTCTCTAATTTAATTCCGATTTAATTTAGTTAAGATTCAACGAGTAGTTTTTGAGTTATTCGTAATAATTTTACTGCTTTAGTGTATTTTATTAGAATTCAGTTATCTTTAACTAATATAATTTGATGATATATTAACCTCATATAGAATTTATTCCAAACATTTTTTATTCACAATACTCGTGAAAATGTACACCTAATAAATATGAGTAAAAAACCATAAACATAAAAACTCTTTATGGGACAAGATTGAAATGTTATTTTTATATCGTATTTTATTAGGTATTTCAAAGCCTATGATATTTATTACTTAATTATTAAAGAAATGAGAAGGATAGCGATAAAAATTGAAAATGAGAAAGAGGGATCTTTCTCTCAGAAGATTTTCATTTTTTTTTTGTTTTGCAATGTAAAATTTCTTATTTTCATTTCTTGGGTTTGATAACAAGGCAAAGCGTGGCGTTGAGTTCCGCCACTCAACACGCAATGCCTCAATTCGGCGGAACGTGGCGAACGGAATTGTTGAAAGAGAATGGAGTGTCTTAACACTAGGTTCTCTGGTTTCCTCTGCCTACCCTGCTACATGCGGAATACAGCGTGAAGTTAAAAAAAATGAAAAATGTTTCGCATAACTGCTCTGTGAGGTTAATATATAGTCAGATTATGTTTTAAAGAAAACCAATTTCAAATAAAATACACTAAAACAGTAAAATTATTACGAATAACTCAAAAACAACTTCGAAGATCTGTACTAAATTTAAACGGAACCACTTTAGAGACACTAGCCATCATATAAAAAAGAATCATGTAATATTTTTTTTTATTTCACGCAACCTGAAACTGAAGGGAACCTGAGAAACAAGTAGTTTTCCATCCTTTCCGCCGATTTGAGGCATAGCGTGCTGAGTGGCGGAACTCAACGCCGCGCTCTGCCTTATGACGAGGCCGAGGGAATAAAAATACTAAACATTATTTAATATTTTCATTTCCTAGAATGAAAATCGAACCCACAACCTGTCGCGTTAACAGTAACACGCTTGTGCCTCTGCGCTACGATAGGCTTCTAAATATACTTAGTTGTAATAAAATACTTTCTTATTTAATTTAATATTTATAAGTAAAAAAAAATTTTCTCAAACGATCTACAACAATGAGTGGGCCCAAAACAATTCGGACACAATACCAACTTGACTTATTTTTAATAAGGACCTTAGAAAATACTGTCTTGAAAACTTGAAAATGTAATTTTGGAATGATCTCATAATAATTTCAGCATAAAATTCTTTTGGAAATATTGAAATATTGTATTGTATAATTTTTGGGTTTCTTGTACATTTTAAATGAAACTATATTATATATGAAATATATATGAACAGTGTATATGTTGATATTCGAAGATGTATTTTAACTTTCCTTCTTAAACAGTAAACAACCTAATGTTCATATATATATATATATATAATTATAACGATCACCCCGTTCTCTACTTTCTGCGCGAAATCGAATTTCATCTTACCAGAACGGAGAAACGTAGATTACTTAAATATTAATTCTCCTGAATAGGTATTGAACTGACAATCGTGTTGATAGTCAGAAACTTGTCCACTGCACCATGATGGTCTCTTTAATATTATTTTTAAAGCAATTTAAAAAAATGAAACGTTCTCAATCGACTGTGTATTTTTATGTTAACACGCATAACTTTTTACTGCATTAATCAATTTTGATAATTCTTGTTTCATATGATAGCTAATACTTCTGATGTAATACTATTTAAATTCAATTAAAATCTGACTAATAGTTATTGAGTTATTCGTAACAATTCTACTTTTTAGTGCATTTCATTTAAAGTCGTTTTTTATTGTTTTTTAACTTCACGCTGTATTCCACATATAGCAAGGTAGGCAGAGGGAACCAGAGAACCAAGTCTAGTAACTCTTACAACAACTCCGTTCCCAACTTTCCGCCGGATTGAGATATTGCGTGCTGAGTGGCGGTACTCAACGCCGCGCTTTGCCTTGTTACCAAACCCAAGAAATGAAAATACTAAATTTTACATTTCCTGGAGTGGGGATCGAGCCCACAACCTGTCGCATTTACAGTTGCACGCTTGTGCCTCTGCGCCACGACAGGCGTTTTTAATAATAGTTTCACAATATTTATATACACAACCCAGTTGAAAGCATACATTTGAGTTATCATATTACACGCTAGCAATGTGCGTTAATCCATTTATCATAATTACAATTGTTTTATTATTGTCTGTTTGTTCACTTGCGCTATTTAGTTAGGCTTTATGTAATAGAATGATCTAAGGAAACCGTTAGAACACTATCATCCGGTGACATTGTCTAAGTCTATTTTGATATATTTTCATTTTTTTTATGATTGATAGGCTAACGATTGACCGCATCAAAGTCTGACGGTAAGCATTAATGCGGTCTACGATGATGCACGTTTGCCTAGAAAGAACCTATTGACTCTTGATTTGAAGACCCCCAAATTGTATGACTTAGGAAAAACAGTAGCCGGCAATGAGTTCCATAGTTTCGCTGAGCGAATAAAGTATGTAGACTCAAACCGATTTGTCCGTACATAAGAGGACAAGAGAGAGAGAAGCTAGTGTCTTCCACCAGTGATTCTCAACCACCGTGCCGCGGCACTTTTGTGTGCCGCCAAATTTCGCAGATATATAATAATGTTAATATTATTAAATTATATAGTGTGTTGTAGTATTATAAGCAAATAAGTTTTATCTTTTTCGTTGCGTGCCGCCAAATTTTGAAATCGACAAATATGTGCTGCAACAAAAAAAGGTTGAGAATCACTGGACTACTGAACTGACTAGACCTTCCGTTTTTCACTTTCCATAAAAAATCGTTGGGTGTTAAGCCGGTACTCAACGCCGCGCTTTTTCCATTTGTTGGAATAAATGTACCAAAACTATTTTTAACCAATATAATTAAATGAAACTACTTTTTATAGTTATTTCATTCAAGTATCTAACAATTTTTTAAGTCTGAAATTTGCTTTAATAGGCAGAAAACGTAGTGTCAAGCTTTCTTTTCTTTTCCTTTGTTTGCACTCTCGTAATCTTACGAGAGTGCAGAAGTAAAAATAATTTAAATATAATCATGAACCTTTATGAGAATCGAACCCCCACAACAAATCGTGTTGACAATGGGAATATCCTGAACCAAGTCTACTTTTCATTAATTTTGCTAATCAAAAATACCCATGATTAATAAATTATTTTGACTGCAACATACGTATATATTTATAATTTTAACAAAAAAAAAAGATGTAATTCAAATAGACTTAATAGTAAAATTGGATACCGGATGGCAAACGAAGGCAGAAGGACCGCCTGATGGTAGAAGTGGATTTGCAACTTCGCCCATGAACATCTACAACACAAGAGATGTACTAGATGCGTTGCCAACCTAGAGATACAGATGGAAAGGGGAGGATAATGTAGTAGTCCGCTATCGGAACCACCACATTTTGGGGGAAAGGATGGGTGGAAAATTGAGAACCTATCCATAAAAAAAAAAAAAAAAAAAAAAAAATTGTAAAATTAATAAATTGAAGGTGGGAACAAGCTCAGTTGGTAAGTTCTATATAGTATATAGAACCTAATAACTGAGAGTTATATATAAGCGCCTGTCGTGGCGCAGAGGCATAAGCATGACTGTAAAGCGCGAAAGGTTGTGGGTTCGGTTAACTCCACAAGGCAAAGCGCGGCGTTGGTTCCGCCACTCAACACGCAATGCCTCGATTCGGCAGAAAATGGGGAACTTGAGATTGTTGTAGAGACCGGAGTGTCTGTAACACTAGGTTCTCAGGTTCCCTCTGCCTACCCTGCTATATGGGTGAGTTAATATATATATATATATATATATATATATATATATATATATATATATATATATATATATATATATATATATATATATACTATATATAATTTGTATCATATCCGAAGCACTATCTATAATAGAAAACAAGAATCACGAAAATCGGTACATCCAATAAAAAAACACAGTCGAATGGAGATCCTTCTTTTTTTGAAGTTGGTCAATAAAATACTATTAACTAGAATAGCACCCGTTTACTTAAGAAATACTTTGCTCCACAAATACGTGACTACAGCCCTGTTATCTTAATTAAATATTAATATATAACTTTATCATTAAAATCCGTTATAAAATAGATAATCAGCGTAATTTTACTACGCAGAAAGATTTGACATCAAATTATTGAAATTAGTATGTGCCTGTAAAGAAATGGTAATGGATTCGATTCCCACTTGTGGAAATAAAGAAATATACTATTTAAAAAGAAGCAGCATTATTGAAGAAGAAGCATTATTTAAGAAGAACGCCTGTCGTGGCGCAGAGGCACAAGCGTGCGACTGTAAACGCGACAGGTTGTGGGTTCGATTCCCACTTCAGGAAATGTTAGTAGTTTCATTTCCTGGGTTTGGTAATAAGGTTTGCCTTATTACGCGCGGCGTTGAGTTCCGCCATTTAGCACGCAATGACTCAATTCGGCGGAAAGTGGGGAACGGAATTGTTGTAAGAGAACGGAGTGTCTTAACACTGGGTTCTCAGGTTCCCTGTGCCTATATGCGGGATACAGCGTGAAGTAAAAAAAAAGAAAAAAAAAAGAAACAGCTTCACGCTTATGCATTGCATGGTAATCAAAGAACTAAGTGTTTAGCCACTCCGATGGTTGCTTTCCGCCAGGCATGGAGTGCCATCACCTTATATACAATATATACATTACATATTCAGTGACGGAACTCAATGTCGCGCTTTGGTTTACAGAACGAGGAAATGTCAATTAATATAAAAATATCAGTATTGTCAGTCCTATAGGAAGCTACCACCGGTGAGAAAGGCAGTTCTGCTGAGTAGAGCCGGCAAGAAACTCAACAGTTGCTCTTTTTAAATATAATTTTACAATAAAATAAAAATCAAAATATTCTTTATTCAAATAGGCTGTTACAAGCACTTTCGAATCATCAATTCACAAAAAAATGTCAGTAGTGTCAGTCCTAACGGAAGCTACCACCGGTGAGGAAGGCTGCTGAGAAGAGCCGGCAAGAAACTCAACAGTTGCCCTTCCCAAATAAAATTTTATAATAAATTTACAACTATGATGAGCCTCCCGGGTGAGCATTAACAGCATTTAATTCCGCACATTAATATTCTTGAACAGATTTTTTTATTGATAAAGGATGGCAAACGAGCCAAAGAACATCATTAGATATTCGGCGGTTCGTCTTTGACATTATAGTGGTCGCGAGCCAGACGGAGAACGAACCTCTTACCACCTAACTACTGGGATGCCTGCCTCTTACGGGACGCTACCCAACGGCAGAGGAAATTGTATTCTAACCCCGTCCTCTTACAGGGAGAATAATATACTTTTCTCAATAATATGTTTTTAACAACTAGACACCTCACTACTGAGCCACGACGGCCTCAACCATCGATCAAAACAAGTTTTGATTCTATTTCTAAGAATATTGACAATACAATTGAAAACAATAGATCTATGAAATAATAATTTTCATACAAAATACTCCTTTTCTTGGAATTCGAATTTCCTTAACACATTTTCTTAGAAAACCTCTAAATTGTAATCACTATAGTATTATACATACAAACTGGGTATGAATACTAGTGGCTTATATTGATATATATTTTAAATCGTTAGTAAAATGATTTTTTTTTTTTTTTTTTTATTGATAACGGACGGCAAACGAGCAGAAGGACCACCTGATGGTAAGTGGTTACCTTCGCCCATAGACATCTACAACACCAGAGATATTGTAGATGCGTTGCCAACCTAGGGGATACTGATGGAAGGGGGGACAATGTAGTAGTCCACTATCAGAACCACCACATTTTGAAGAAAGGATGGGTGGGAAAGGGGAAAATCTGGCTTACATGCCATCGAACCGGAACACATCATTAGATATTTGGCGGTTCGTCTTTGACATGATAGTGGTCGCGAGCCAGACGGAGGACGAACCTCCTACCACCTAACAAAATACAGTGTTATAAAAATCCATTTTTTTTATAAAACAAATTAAACAAGGTAAACCAGCGTTCAGATAACCTGATGGTAAGTGATCACCGCCGCCCACGACTCCATGCAACACCTACGTTTTTCATGATCTACAGGTGCCGACCTTTAAGGTGGAAATAAGAAAATTAACACGCTTATAGAAGGTTCCCATATCGTATGGGCCTGGAAACAATTCGTTGGCGCTTCCACACTTGTGTGTCACATAACTGGATATTAGATAACCAGACTACAATTTAACTGGATAAATTGTAGTTTAGTTCTATTTCATTGTAGTATGTACGCTGTGTTAATGTTGAGTTCTATTTTGATCTGTTGAGTGGGTTTTGCGTGAAAGGTTGACAAATGCCCATTCAATTTTTCAATTTCACAATAAAGTTTCTCATAATATAACAACACGTAGTGTGACAAATAATAAATTAGTAACTATATCAGCTATTTTTTTTTTTTTTATGGATACCGGATGGCAAACGAGCAGAAGGACCGCCTGATGGTAAGTGGTTACCTTCGCCCATGAACATCTACAACACAAGAGATGTACTAGATGCGTTGCCAACCTAGAGGATACAGATGGAAAGGGAGGATAATGTAGTAGTCCGCTATCGGAACCACCACATTTTGGGGAAAGGATGGGTGGGAAAGGGGAAAACCTGGCTTACATGACGGAGGACGAACCTCCTACCACCAAACTAATAATAAATATGGTAAGCGTACCAAGGAATACATAATTCCTCACTTAATAAATAGCTTAGAATATAACATAAGATCGGAAATTACTCATATGAATATTAAGCAATTTAATAAATAAGGACGAATATGGCACTCGAGATAAACCTGAGTGGTTTTTTGTAGTGCTATTAGATATAAAATAATATTTGTAAATTTATTAAATAATAGTAAATTAAAAAAAAAAATTGATGATACTGGATAAATCTCACATTAGAACCGCTGAAAAGCATTTATGGAGATGTTTATAATAGTTTGCCAGGCGATACAGCCACATAGGAATCGTGACGCTGTTCACTCGACTACGAGGGCTTAGGGAAAACCAGCTTCACGCTTTTGCCGCAGGAGAACCAAGACTCTCCGTCTTGGTATGTCTGATTTTTGCTCCAATTCGAGACATTGCGAGTTAAATAGTGGTGTTAAACAACAGATATTGAGTAATGAAAGATTGGTAAGAAAGATATCTTCGAGAACTTAGTATCAATGATACTGGAAGAAGGTCACGTAAAAAGCATGAAATGGATAATAACTACGGACGAGGCGAAAGAGGTATGCAGGAGCCGTAGTGTTTGGCACTTCGTCCTCTGACTACACTGTTAGGGGTTCCACCGTTCTAAAGTTAAGTAAAGCTAAGTTACTTTGTTTGGTGGTAGGAGGTTCGTCCTCCGTCTGGCTCGCGACCACTTTCAAGACGAACCGCCAAATATCTTATGATGTGTTCCGATTCGATGGCATGTAAGCCAGGTTTTCCCCTTTCCCACCCATCCTTTCCCCAAAATGTGGTGGTTCCGATAGCGGACTACTACATTATCCTCCCTTTCCATCTGTATCCTCTAGGTTGGCAACGCATCTAGTACATCTCTTGTGTTGTAGATGTTCATGGGCGAAGGTAACCACTTACCATCAGGCGTTCCTTCTGCTCGTTTGCCATCCAGTATTCATAAAAAAAAAAAAAAAAAGTTAAGTTAAGACAATAAAGAATTAAAGAAAAATATATTACATCGCATAAACAACTAAAAATTTCCTATCTGTGTATGAAATACCCACCTTCTATTACCGTAAAGATAAATAAAATGGAAATCAGAACATAGAAATAATACATTCGCTGTAATTTATGGTCATTATCGCGCCCATTTTTGACTATTAGCAACAACAGCGAAAGTCCATTACAAGTACGTGATTTCTCATAATAAAAGTATTTTAGATTATTATTACAACTTTTTGAAACATCTATAGATATGTACAATTCTAAAACTGAGATATTAATATAGTGCTGGCTACTGGTGGTGGTGGGTACTGGTTCAATATTATAAATGGATTTGTTGAAAGAAAACGGAGTGTCTTAACACTAGGTTCTCAGGTTCCCTCTGCCTACCCTGCTATGTGCGGGATACAGTGTGAAGTTAATAATAGTGTGAAGTAATATATATATATATATATATATATATATATATATATATATATATATATATATATATATATATGTATATATATATGGTTATTAGTCTTTAACACAAAAACTACTGAACAGACCTAGAATATTACTGTTATAAATTAGAATAACAAAAATTAACATAATTTATAAGGTTTTTGTGTAATTCAAGCACAATAGAAAAACAATTTCAATATATATACGTATTTTTTTTTATTTTTTTTAGCTTCACGCTGTATCCCGCATATAGCAGGGTAGGCAGAGGGAACCTGAGAACCTAGTGCTAAGACACTCCGTTCCCCACTTTCCGCCGAATTGCGTGCTGAGTGGCGGGACTCAACGCTGCGCTTTGCCTTGTTACCAAACCCAGGAAATGAAAAATTCTATTTCCTGTTTACAATCGCACGCTTATGCCTTTGCGCCACGACAGGCGTTAAATTCGATATTATCGGAACAAATATTATAAATCCAAAATTTTGTGACAAACATCCACCATGTTTGTTACTCTTTAACGCTAAAACTACTGAACGAATATAGACCTTACAAAAATATTATATTCCCGGTAAACGTAGATACGGGAAACAAGTAGTTATATGAATTTTACCAGTAAATTAGTACTAAGGTGATATGGCGATGACGTTTTCTGTGCATCACAATAGCAATATCCGGCGGCAATGAGCTAATAGAGTGGCACCGTGCTTTGTGAATCTAGTCTACTATTCATTTGTGCTTGTGCCCCGTTTTTGATTAAAATCTCTACGAAAATTTACTATATATACAGTAATGTACTAGAAACATTTCCTGGGTTTGGTAACAAGGCAAAGCGCGGCGTTGAGTTCTGCCACTCAGCACACGGTGTCTCAATTCGGCGGAAAGTGGAGAACGCAGTGTCTTAATACTAGGTTCTCAGGTTCCTACTGCCTACCCTGCTATATGCGGGATACAGCGTGGAGTTAAAAAAAATGTTCTAAAAATTAGTGATTTTTTTTTAATTACTTTCATGTTATATCTTTCATAGCAGGGTAAACATAGAGAATCTAGAATCACGACACTCCGTTCTCCCTGTTTATTGCGTATTAAATGGTGGAACTCAACGCCGCGTTTTGTCTTACCAAAGTGAGGAAATGAAAATGAATAATCTATACATAAATACCTCAAGCAAAAACTTTTTACGAAACGTGGATGGAGGAGCATGAAACTTACCATAGCATTATTATAATTGGACTTAAATTTTTACCACGTTCACCTCTCTCTCTCTTTCGATCTGGGAGGTAAAGTGGTAAACGCAGTGTCTTGACACTCCTTGTCTATCATTATTATTCTTTTTTTTTAACTTCACGCTGTGTCCCGCATATAGCGGGGTAGGCAGAGGGAACCAGGGAACCTAGTGCTAAGACACTCCATTCTCTTTCAACAATTCTGTTCCCCACTTTCCACCGAATTGAAGCATTGCGTGTTGAGTGGTGGAATTCAACGCCGCGCTTTGCCTTGTTCCCAAACCTAAGAAATGAAAATACTAAATTTTACATTTTCTGGAGTGGGAATCGAACCCACAACCAGTCGCGTTTACAGTCGTAGGCATGTGCCTCTGCGTCACTAAAGGCGTTATTTATTTTAAAAAAAAGGTAACAAACAAAACACATACATATCTCTAACATACATGACTTTTATCTACAAAATCCGAAATATTACAATAACATCTTAAGTACATAGGTTTATAAAGAAGTTTTCTGAAGCGAGCACATAATTCACGCGTTAGCAATGATTGATGAGAGCTGACCGGTAATCGATCTGTTTGGAGACTCGCTAAGTTACCTTATAGGGCTGACGTTACATATTTAGTGTATTTTAGTATGATTTTCTTTAGCTTCACGCTGTATCCCGCATATAGCAGGATAGGCAGAGGAAACCAGAAAACCTAGTACTAAGAAACTCCGCTTTCTTTTTGACATTTCCGTTCTCCACTTTCCGCCGAATTAAGTTGTTGCGTGCAGACATTTTGTGAGGAAATGAAAATACTAAATCAAATTTAATATTTTCATTTCCTGGAGTGGGAATCGAACCAACAACCTGTCGGGTTTACAGTCGCACGCTTATGCATCTGCGCCACGACAGGCCTCTTTAGGCCGAAAGTGGATAACTCAATGTCTTGACACTAGGTTTTCTATGACTACCCTGTTAAGCGAGATAATTACTCACTAATCAGATCTATTAAAATATAAATAATTCTCCTGAACAATATAAAAATTTAAGCACAAAGGTGCTGAAGGTACTACGTCACAATGACGTGTATTTTTATGTACAAACGACGTTATTCATTTTAAGTCCCTTGTTCTAATCTTTTGACCTTTCCAAAGAGAATTACACGCAAACAACTAGTATGCAAAGGGACGGGAATAGAAGAAGAATTAGCATCCGGCTTTTAGAGTAAAATGTTTTCCTTTTATCCAATGTTCCTGTTTCAGAGAGGTTAAAAGGTAAGATTGAGGTAAGGTATCTATAGTCTTTATTATAATTCGTGGCGCAGAGGCACAAGCGTGCGACTGTAAACGCGACAGGTTGTGGGTTCAAGTCCCACTCTAGGAAATGGAATTATACATTTCCTGGGTTTGGTAACAAGGCAAAGCGCGGCGTTCAGTTCCGCCACTCTGCACGCAATGCCTCAATTCGGCGGAAAGTGGGGAACGGAGTGTCTTAACACTAGGTTCCATCTGCCTACCCGGGATACAGCGTGAAGCTATGTATGTATGTTGCCCGCGGCTTCGTTTGCGTGGTTGATGGATATTAACAATAATTTCATTATACGAGTATATAAGTGCCTTCATATACGCATCATTAATGATCTTGTCATGGGAAGGAGATGTGTTTTCTTAGTAAAAAGCAAAATTAAATATAAAAATTCTGTCGGTTGGAAATTGAACACTATCAATTGTTCTTACAATCAGATGCTGTTCAACTATGGCTAAGAATATTTAATATATTTTGGATATTCCAATGAAATCTATTTAAATAAAAAAGATTGTAACAAAAAAAACAAAACTGACTTCAAATAAAATGCATTAAAAAATAAATTTATTACGAATTACTCAAAGACTTGTCAGATCCTAATTTAATTTAAATTGGACCTTAACAGAAGCACTAACTATCATATAAAAAAAAATAATCAAAATTGGTTCACCCAGTATGAATTCTTCTTTTTTGAAGTCGGTTAAAAATATATATACATATATATATATATATATATATATATATATATA
>JAKGSA010001316.1:27107-38654 GCA_033558755.1 Philaethria dido | reverse complement strand
ATATAATCCTTTGCAGAGTTGGTATTTCTACTATGGAGTGATTTATATACGTATCATTATAGAATTTTCCATGGGAATGTGGTGTTTTACTTTGGTAAAAACTACCTTAAGTCTCTCTTCAGGTACCTAACTACCTATATAACTCAGAAAACCATAAAATAACTTGTCTTGCTTAGTATAGATTTAGGGGTACTTGCATTTTTAAATGACATCAAAAGAGTAGAAAATTCTCAATTTGACTGTATTTTTTAATGTGTATGTGTATGTGTGTATATTGCCTAACTTTTTACTAACTGAACAGATTTTGATCATCCTTTTTTAAATTATAGCTAGCTAACTATGATTATGATGGGCCATATCAGAAGAAAATAAGAAGAAAACTTGAAGAAAGATTTGAAGTCCGTTTTCATTTTTTTTTTATATTCACGCTGTATCCCGCATATTATCAAACCACAGTTATCAAACCCAAGAAATGAAAATACTAAACTTTTGCATTTCCTGGAGTGGGAATCGAACCCACAACCTGTCGCGTTTACAGTCGCACGTTTGTGCCTGTGCGATAGGTACGATAGACGTCAATTCGTCCATTTTTTTTTATCCTAATTATAAATGTCTCAATCGTGTGACAGTTCCGTATAAATTGCAGATTCTCACCATCTTCCACATCACAAGGTCCTTAAAGAGCCATTCCACTCTAATGCAAGATATCAGTTTTGTTTTTAAAACCAATTAGAAATTGGCATTGTTTTAGCTGCGGCTTATCAATTTTGATTGACAAGGTAGGGTTCTTTACACGATATCAGAATACAGTAAAATTGAGTTTAAACACGAAACCATAGAATGAATGACTATTAAATGAAACTATTTTAACCGGATTAATCGCGTATATTTTAATATTCGGAAATACATTTTTGGAAATCCGACGTTTCGAACACTTTACAGTAGTCCGTGGTCACAGGTACCTGTCAAAGTCAAAGTCAAAGTCAAATAATTTTATTCAAAATAAGAAGTTACAAGCTTCATTTTGAACGTCAAATAATTTACCACCGGTTCACTAAATTTAATGCCTAGACCTGAGAAGAACCGGCGCAAGAAACTCAGCGGGACTATTTTTTTTCTGTGTAATGTGTACGTAAATAACTTTATTGAATATGTGTAAAAATCAAGATAATCACAGAGCTCATTATGGATGAGTATGTTGTTTCTACTTGTATTTCTGAGTATAAGGCAAATATTAATCCTAATTAAAATTTCCATAGAAATTGATCGTTTACAGAATTTGTTCTATACTTTAAACTATCAATTCGTCGCCATTGTGACGCAGTAACAGCATCTGTAAGCGTGTTTGGTTCGATTTTCAATGAGGGGAATGAATATTTAAATATTTTTTTGGTTAAACAAAGTGCAGTGTTGAGTTCCACCACTTAACACGCAATATCCCGAATTTGAGCAGAAAGTGTGGAAAAGCGTGAAATGTATTATTTTTAAAAATATCATGAAATGTGCATAGGTTTATACCTATCATATAACATTAGTACATAAAATGTTGTCATTTTAATCATAGCAGAATTCGAACCTAGGACTTTCGGAATCCTTACACATTATAGCCAACAACAATAGGACCAACGCAATTCGATTACCACTCGGTATCATGATAATATTTAAATTATTATCATTACCCGACACTACAAAGGCAAAGCGCGGCGTTGAGTTCCGCCACTCAAAACACAATGTCTCGATTTCGAGCGGAAAGCGACGAACGGAGTGTCTTGACACTAGGTTCTCTCTGACTACACTATTATCCGAGATACAGCGTGAAGCATAAAATTTTATATAGAATATCTTCGTGTCCATTAATACTTGTTACTTGTGTCATCCCTGAAAAGAGAAATGGCTTAAAGGAAATTACCAACTTAGGTACAACTTAGTGTATTAACATTTTCGCTAATGTCACAAAATACTGTTCTTATTTATGTATCTATTTTGTTTTTGGAAGATTTTTTTTTAACTTCACGCTGTAACCCGCATATAGCAGGGTAGGCAGAGGGAACCAGAGAACCTAGTGTTAAGACACTCCATTCTCTTTCAACAATTCCATTCCCCACTTTCCGCCGAATTGAGGCATTGCGTGTTGAGTGGCGGAACTCAACGCCGCGCTTTGCCTTGTTACCAAGCCCAAGAAATGAAAATACAAAATTTTATATTTCCTGGAGTGGGAATCGAACCCACAACCTGTCGCATTTACAGTCGCACGCTTGTGCCTCTGCGCCACGACAGGCGTTTTTTCGAAGATTTGGTATTTAAATGCTTAAGACATTGGAGGTTTATTTATACAGGTCATGTATATACGGACGGAGGCTTAGTTAAAGTTTATATGAAAAACATACCAGTGGCGAGGCGTCCATACAACACGATTCTCACCGGCTTACCTTAATTTTTAATGCAAATAAAAAGTCGACAGGAAAATGTGGAGACCAAATTGTAATTGCTGGGTAAGCAGAGATAAACTAATAAGACAATGTGTTCTTTACCAATAGAATTCGAGACATTACGTGTAAAGTAGTGAAACACAAAGCCGCCATTGGTCTTACCAGAGAAATGAAAATAATTGAAATATAATCTTTTCCTCGAGTAAGTACCGAACCCCAAACCATCGCGTTTTTAGCTAGACACCACCCACTGTGCAGCGATGGCCTTCACGCTGTAGCTGGGTAGCCAGAGAACCTAGTGTTAAGACACTCCGTTCTCATAACATTTTCGTTCCCCACTTTCCGGAGAAGAGAATCTGAGAACCTAGTGTTAAGACACTCCGTTCTATTAAGATTTCCGTTCCCCACTTTCTAACGAATTAACATGTTGAGTGGCAGAAACAGCGTTGCCTAGCCTTTACATGTTACCAAAGCTAGGAAAGAAATATACCATATACATACATACATAACTTCACGCTGTATCCCGCATAAGCAGGGTAGTCAGACGGTACCTAACTTAGACCCTCCGTTCTATTGTTTACAAATTATTTTTCCTCAGAACATCATATTGTTTCACTTATATCTATCTACACAGTAATTGTATTACGTTGCAAAAACATTGTGCTGAGAACATTTGTATTCAGTTTTTGCTTTATTCTAGCGTAACGTGATTAATAGGTTTCTTACATCGTTCTTGCTTGATTGATGTATTAAGAAGACTAGTTTTGTCCTTTGTGTTTGTTTAAAAGTTAAAATAATTGAGTTAAAATAATTGGTGGTAGGAGGTTCGTCCTCCGTCTGGCTCGCGACCACTATCATGTCAAAGACGAACCGCCAAATATCTTATGATGTGTTCCGGTTCGATGGCATCAAAAGCCAGGTTTTCCCATTCCCACCTATCCTTTCCCCAAAATGTGGTGGTTCCGAGAACGGAATACTACAATGTCCTCCTCTTCCATCTGTATCCTCTAGGTTGGCAACGCATCTACAACATCTCTGGTGTTGTAGATGTTCATGGGCGAAGGTATCCACTTACCATCAGGTGGTCCTTCTGCTCGTTTGCCATCCGTTATCCATAAAAAAAAAAAAAAAAAAAAAAAAAAAAAGATTTAAAAAAAAAAAGAATTTGTATAAATGCACTAAAAAGTAACATTATTACGAATAACTCAAAAACTTCGAAATAACTTAACAATATTTGAATGGAACCACATCACTAAAGTACTATAGCTATCATATAATAGAATGATCAAAATTGGTTGACTAAGTAAAAAGTTATGCGGTAGCACACATAATTGACAACCTCCGCTTTTATTAGGCAATTAAGAAACTTTTTCTTTTTACTTAATAGTGACGTGGAAAATGAGTTAAGTCACTAAAAAGCAGTTGCACTTTTACGCACATAGCAGAGAACCTAGTGTCGAGACACTCCCTACTCCCTATATTTTCAGTCATAATTCGATAATGAGTGGCGGATTAGAATGCCTCATCTTATCAAAGAACGGAACGGAGTGTCTTAACACTAGGTTCTCAGGTTCCCTCTGCCTACCCTGCTATATGCGGGATACAGCGTGAAGCTAGAAAAAAATCTTATTAAAGTGGACAAATGAATATAATTTATATATGATCGCTCCCCGAGTGAGGTTAGAACCTCCAAAAAATCATACTTGCTTTACCATGAGACTGTCCCACGGCTTTAATTAAAAAAACCGACTTCAAATAAAATACATTAAGTGTAAAATTATTACGAATAACTCTAAAACTTATCAGATCTTAACAAAATCTGAATGGGATCTCATCAGAAATATTATCAAATTGGTTCCTTCCAAGTCAGTTTTTTCAAGTCAGTTAAAAAGAAGATATCAAAACAAATCGTAATAGTTCATTTTCAGCACAAAAGCGACTTGCCTCACAAAACTATTTATTTTACTGTCACTCTTCTGACTCGTCTTTAAAATGAATAGGATTCCCAAGAGATCCATTAAACAAAAGCTACTTTTATGTTGTCAACAGCTAATAGTCGTTATTTATCACGACGGTGGTTACAAGTTCGAATCTGGATATACTCGTATGTGCTTATATTATATTTTATCTCAGGCGTAGCGACGCAGTGTAGAAACGTACGGCTGTTCGCGCGACAGGTTGTGGGTTCGATTCTCACTTCAGGAAATGAAAATATTAAATAATAAGGTAAATCGCGGCATTGAGTTCCGTCGTTCAGCAATAATAATTCCCAAATTCGGCGGAGAGTGGAAACGCCCTCTGCGTATCCTGCCATGTGTACGGGATTTAGCGTGAAGTCAACATTTTTTTATTTGACAGTCTCCAGTCATCTTGTACTGTAAATTCAATAAATTATTTTAATTGATTCTTTAACGCCGCTGTTCCTATTTAAAGAGTCCATCATGGACTCTTTTTTGGACGGACGAACTACGGTGTTTTCACACTAGGCTATCTCGGTTATACGGCATGGCCTCTATTTACTGATTGACTTCCTCGAAAAAGCACGTTTTCATAAGTTTCTTTATTTTTTTTTTTATGGATACCGATGGCAAACGACAGAAGGACTGCCTGATGGTAAGTGGTTACTCTTCTGCCCATGAACATCTACAACACAAGAGATGTACTAGATGCGTTGCCAACCTAGAGGGATACAGATGGAAAGGGGAGGATAATGTAGTAGTCCACATCGGAACCAATTACATTTTGGGGAAAGGATGGGTGGGAAAGGGGAAAACTTGGCTTATATGCCCGAACCGAACACATCATAAGATATTTATGGTTCGTCTTTGACATGATAGTGGTCGCGAGCCAGTCGGAGGACGAACCTCCTACCACCTACCAAAAAAGATTTCTGTTTTCTATTATTGTTAAAATCTTAATTATTTTCAATAATTTCAATAACTCAAATGTTATTCAAAATCATGTATTCAAGTTGCGTTCATAATAAACGCTTAACTATGCCCATTCAGTACTTTATGCATAAAATAAATTCAATTATACGTACAGCAAAATTGAATTGGACGTTTTCACATATTTAAAACTTCGCTTGATTTTTTTAAAACTCAAAAGCAGTTTGCTTTATCCCGTATGGTGGGGTATTTTTTTTTCTCTACACGCAAATTCGAGACACAGTGGTGGAAAGGCCACGCTGATATATTTAAATACCCCCGAACGGAAATTGAATCCACAACCTATTATGTTTACTGATAGACTCTGTCTACTGCGCCACGATGTTCTCATGATAATTATAGTATGTCTATGAAGTGGCCGTAATATAGATTTTTGATGATTCTTTTTTTTATATAGCATATAATGCAAAACAAAAAAATGATCAGGCAAAACGCGGCGTTGAGTTCCGCCTCTCAGCACTGAATGCCTCAATTCGGCGGAAAGTGGGGAACGGAGTGTCTTAACACTAGGTTCCCTCTGCCTACCCTGCTATGTGCGGGATACAGCATGAAGCTATGTATGTATGTTTTTTTATATAATAGCTAGTACTATTTAAATTTAGTTGAAATCTAATAAGCGTTTTTTTTGACTTATTCGTAAAAATTCTTAGTAGTGCACTTTATTTGAACTTGGTTATCTTTTTCTGTAAAAATCTTAATTGTAATATTTTAAAAAGGACTGAACTCCGCTTTTTACTTTTAAACCTTTACAAGAATAGCAAAGTTGAGTTTTCATTCCAATATTTAATCAAAAATGCAAATAAAATTTTCATTAGAATTTTTATTTTTATGATGCTTTCCTAACTAGCGTTTCATTTCTTGTTACACTGTTTTGTTTATTTTAAGCTATAGATACAAGTGATTTAAGACGTCTAGACAGTTGTTGTTGTTTTTGATGATATTTAACATAATCATTTTTATGGTAAACGCAAATCGTAAACGGAAATCTTAACAGAACGGAGTGTTTTGAAGCAAGTATCTCAGCTTTCTTCTGCCTACATATATGCGGAATACAGCATGAAGCTAAAAAAAGTCATATACTTCGAAATATTTTTTTTTTTTTAGAAACCAAAAACATTAAACGTAGCGGGACTTGAAAGACCAGCCTCTTTCAATAAGAACGTATAACGTATGGTTCAGCAGTCAGAGCAATTGGATGATTTCCAAGAAGCGCAGGTTCGAGCACCACTACGTTCAAATTTATACGCATTATCTAAAATGAAAAAATATCTAAATATATAAAATTTTTGTGTGAAACATGTATATAGGCCTTCGGTATGCAATGGAATAGCGTCTGACTGTAAACACGATGAATGTGGGTTCGATAACCACTCGGGGGAATGATTACTTTTAAATTATTTTGGAATTATTTTCATATTTAAATTATGTTTTAATTATTTTCATTTTTCTATATAATAAGACATAATGTTGTCAATCACTTGACATTGAATAACGGAAGAGCAAAATAAAATTAATTTAATTATTTCTCCAACTGGAAACCACCACAACCGCCAAAACGCCACAAACCCACAACAATCGCCTCTCAATCATAGACACTTTACCACTGCGCCACGATAACCTTTAACTTAGAAGTTCGAGCGTGATCTTTATAATAATGAAATCTAACTTACTTTGTTAAACTAGACTAGAACAATTAAAACTTATTTATCTATTAAAACTTGCTTGTTCCTAACTAAATCTATGACATAGAAATCGTTTATTTTTAGCTTCACGCTTTTTTCGATTTCCATTCGCCGGTTTTTGAACTAGATACATACATTGCATGTAAAACGGAATTCAACGCCGCGCTTTGTCTAATCATAGCAGAAAAATTACAATATATTCTTTATTGCACTTGAAAAATACAAACAACATAATGTTACAGAGTAATAGTTAGCAACGTTGGACTTATCTCTAAGATAAGAGATGTCTTCCAGCCAATCGGTAGATGTGGATGAAAGAAACATGTAGCGGGATGACAGATCCGTACAATAAACAATTATATCAACAATTAAAACAAACTTTAATATAACTTAGTTAAAATATTACAACTATTTTTATATTATCGTTTCCCCGAATGGGAATCGAACCCACAACCAAGCGCTGTTCCAGACAAATACTGTCCCACTGCGCTATGATTCCGCCTCTCGTAGCTGTTGTACATACTAATAATTAAGATTTTACAAAAATCTACCGGTTCCAGATGAAATGCACTTAAAATTACTAGTGCCACCGGATACGCGTTAACAACGCGTTGTCTTTAGCAATATATTATATATGTAATTTTACATAAACGAGAATGTCAAACCATGGTGGTGTGTGTAATATTTATTTTATTCATTTAATATACTTTTTATGTGTTATTTAAAAAAAATGCATTCGGCATTCCTTCTCTATATAAACTATAATTGTGCCAAGATTCATGCACCTCCATTCGCTTAGTTTCCGTAAAAAGGGGTACAAAAATTTTGCTTCACGTATTTAGATATAGATTACGAATAACTCAACAACTACTTGTCATCCATCATTGTCTTTGTCTTACAGCACTAGATATCATATCAAAATTAGTTTACCAACTAAAAAGTTAACCTTTAAAAAAACGTTTCCTTTTATTGAAGTCGGTTACAATACCTATTTAATACTACTGAACTTCATTTCCTCAAGAAATAAGCCACAAAAACTTTGACAGTATTTCATTATGGCGCAATTAAGCACACCTTAAATGTCACTTGCTATTTTAACACGATTATTAGCTTTTTATCCAACTCCAAAAAAAGAGGATGTTACGTCGTATATCTTTTTACTGGGTAAAACAATTTGGATGATTCTTTTTTTATATCATAGCTAGTACTTCTGATGTGGTCGCATATAAATTTCGTTAGAAAAAAGAGAAAAAGTTTTTGGGTTATTCGTAATATTACGAATTTAATTTATACTTTTTAGTGCAATTTATTTGAAGTACATACATACATAGTTTCACGCTGTATCTCACATATAGCGGGGTAGGCAGAGGGAACCTAGTGTTAAGACACTCCGTTCCCGACTTTCCGCCGAATTGAGGCATTGCGTGCTGAGTGGCGGAACTCAACGCCGCGCCTTGTTACCAAACCCAGGAAATGAAAAAAATCATTTCCTGGAGTGGGAGATTATTTGAAATCCGTATTCTTATTTTTTACTTTAATCATCCTGTATCAATTTATCTATCTAATATAAGAAATTCTTGTAACGCTACTGTTACGCAATTCTTGCTATGCGTGTGTCCTGAGACACTAACAGAGGTTTTGGTTTTTTTAAATGTTAACCCCACTCATAGAAAACGAAAATATTTTTAGAGAACGTATAAAATTTTGAACGCAGCGTTGGAAACCGTCCAAGCGCTGTGACTGCTAAGCCATGCAAGCAAAGAGCAAGGAACGGAACGGAAACAGGAAAATACCTAAAATTTGACGTTTTACGGTCGCCGAGTTGTGTTAACAAAAATAATATAATCTTAGCCGAAGCAGCTGTAAAATTACTGTAATAACCCATTATCTCTATCTTGAACAAATATCATTTAACATGACGTTTGAAAAGGATTTTGAATCAACGTTTTAGTATTTAATGTTACATCTCTAACTTATTGTAATAATTAAAAAAAAATGTACTTCACGCTGTATCCCGCATATAGCAGGGTAGGCAGAGGGAATCTAAAATCCTAGTGTTAAGACACTCCGTTCCCTTACAACAATTCCGTTGCCCACTCTCCGCCGAATTGAGGCATTGAGTGCTGAGTGGTGGAACTCAACGCCGCAAAAAACTTTAATAATAAAAGATAACTAATTTCAAATAAAATGCTCTAAATAGTAAAATGATTACGAATATCTCAAAAACTTCTTGTCATATCTTAACTAAATTTAAATAGAAAGCAGAAGCACTACCTATCTAATAAAAATCACGTCAATCAATCAATGATTCACCCAACAAAAAGTTATGCGATAACACATATAAAAAACCTATACACATATAGAGAACCTCCTTTTTTTATGAAGCCTATATAATACTATAAAAATTATATAATATAATATAATACTATAATATAGTAGTAGTCACAATCAATAGCCCAGTACTTAGTCCATCCAAACTCCATTCCATAGCCCTATTTTAGTTTTCCATATGTTCCATAGCTCCTACGCATTGACCGGTAACCATCTCTGAGCAATTGCCTATGGTTACTTAGAGATGGGTCCCGGTCAATGCGTCAGATTAAAAAATATTGTTGTCTCAAAGGGGCCTCTACGTGTTGGACCTGTGTCCCCACGCAAGCCTTCCAAAGGACCGGGTTCCTTGGAACCCGAGAACTTACAATGTAATACTATAAAATTATATAATATAATACTATAAAATTATATAATTATATAATATAATACTATAAAATTATATAATTATATAATATAATACTATAAAAATTATAGTTATTTTATGAAAATATCATAAAATAACTATAATTTTTTAGGATTATTTATCTATTGAAATAAATCTTGGCAGCGACTAAATTGGTTCACGAAATTTCACTATCATATTAAGTTTGATTATATTTTTGTTATTACTAGCTTCTTGCTTGAGTTTACTAATAAAAAAAATATAAAAGAAGAAACTCTTTTATATTCTATTAATTCATCGTGGAGATGAAGCTCGGAGCAGGAAAAGAAGCTCGAAGCAGTGCCTGGGAATTGCGACTCAAGTGTAGGCTTAAGAGGTCCCTTCTTTTTCTTTTAGCTTCACGCTGTATCTTTCATATAGCAGGGTAGGCAGAGGGAAATTGAGAACTTAGTGTTAAAATACTCCGTTCTCCACTTTCCTCTTCAAAATTTGGTTTAGTATCCCTTTCTCTATTGTATGTATAATTTGCAGCACCCATTACTGATAAGTATTAAAAATGTGGCATTCAAAAAATCTCAAATATCGAATTGTACGCGATAAATCTAAAAAGCCAAAAGAAAAAAGAAAGAAAGACTATATTTTTTTATATATAACTAACAATTTTTTTATACGTAACTTAGAAATAACAAGTGTTACACCAACACGGCTACCGCCTACCGTAAATCTCAATAAATGAAGGTTTTATGAAGATGTACCGCTCGTGCTATGAAGGAACGAGCTCCATTATGTGTTATTAGTTTATGAAAACATACTTAGCGTGTGTAGTTTTATGGGGCACGGTTCCCTTCCCAGTTTCACCTTTTTTTCCATATGATATAGAATACATAGGATTTATTTAAAAATATAAAAAAATAGAGAGATTTCATAGTTAAAAATTTTCAAAATCTAGCTCCTTCACAGTCTACAAGTTAACGCATATACACATTATACACTATAGTATGTAGCATGTACTGCCATTGAACACGCAACGCCACGGGTAACAACTAGTAAATAATATAAATTACATTAATATACACTTAAATTTGCGTTATTACTAAAAGCAATAATTCCATTGCCCTTCCACTTCCAAGCAACCAACAATAATGGACATACTATAAGAGACTGCAGAGATGAATAAAGTATTGATACATATATCCTTAACTTAATTAGTAGATAAATGTACATATACATACATACATACGAGATTCAAGAATTTGGAAAATTACACAAAATCGTTATATATGTTTATTATGAAAAGGACAAGGCAAACGACCGTTAGGGTCACCTGATGGCAAGTGATCACCACCGCCCACGACCCCATGTAACACCAGAGGAGCTACAGGTGCGTTGGCGGCCTTTGAGGTGAGAGTAGGTGCGCTTTTTGAAGGTACCGACTGTATCGACCTGAAAACGCCGTCGCAGGTATGCCATTTCTAAATTCAGTTGCACGTGGAAGGAAACTCCTACGAAACCGCACAGTACTGGAGTGCTCATATCCAGATGATGTGGATGGTATATAAGTTTGTGAGGTACTGGGCAGATAGAAAATCCTACGGCAGGAATCAGGTCAAACAGTTCCTAAGAACACTCCCCGTTATATATGCGGCAGAGAACGCAACGTGTCAAGCCCTTTACAGATTATTGGGTCCCCAACGATTTGAATGGCTCTATGTTGTATGCGATCAATTATTTCAAGCTGATGTGACCGCTGCTGCTGATGCTGACCCAGTGCA